>PVJX010005389.1:0-85970 GCA_004027295.1 Dolichotis patagonum
AGGTTCTCTTTATGTGACCTCAGTATTCCCTCTACTAAACCTATAAGTGTGGCACTTATAGCTTGGCCAGTCTAGGAAATCACCAATTTATTATATTTCCTTTGATTTGCTCTGGTGTTCAATCATTGTGTCATTAGAGATGAGCTCTGTTGTTCCATTTGTGTAGAACATTTCTTCCTTACACCTCTATGCATGACTTCCACATTAGTGTATCACTAAAACTTTGCAGTAGATTTTGAACTTTAAATTTGTTTTCTGTGCTGTTTATTTGCTAGAGTTTTTGGTTTATCTTTTACAATGAGGCTTTGCAGGAATTTTAACCACATACAGTGAGATAAAACCTTTAGCATACAGTTGAATGAAATTTTCAGTATTAAATTATTTGTGGAGCTCATACTAAATATGATAGCCAATTTTTTTCACAAGATGTGTAGTTAGCTGGCTCCCACTTGCTAAGGGGGCATGGGGCATGGGACAGGACGACATGATATGTCTCATTCTCAGCCTGCCCACTGGCAGGATTACAGCCACCCCCAAGAGAGGGCAGGAGTTCCTTGTTCTCCCCGCACCCCAAGTCAACTGCATGGTGCAGGTCCCAACACGCCAGGGTCTCTCTCCTTCAGGCCGCTGAAAGTTGGCCACACTCACAGCCGCCTCCCAGAGAGGGAAGAAGTTCCTTGTTCCTCCGGCACCCCGAGTCAACCGCACGGTGCAGAGATAGATGACCACATTACTGTTTTTGTTAGATTGTTGAGCAGAACTGTTAATAGTCTCACTGTTTGAATGTCTACTTCGTGTGCTTTAATTTTGTAACTTGAACAACTATTTCTAGTGATGACAGTATGTAACCTATCAAGTGGTGATTTTTTAGTTTGTTTTTGTTTCATTGTTGTAATTGTGGTTCTTTTATTTTTTGCCTTTGGAATTCTATATTGTTGCTACTCTTTTTCTGTTTTGTTTGGTTGTTCTGTTTTTTTGTTTTTTCTCTTTAAATAAAATTTTAAAAAAGAGAAAGAGAGACTGCTAGAACTTAGTGCATACTTGCTGTATTGTAAAGAGTTATTTGCAGGTCTTCTCAGCAGACTTTTCCCTCCCTTCCCCCTGCACATGTGCACAGAATCACATCACTCTTCCAACTCAGAGAAAAAAAGAAGCCTCCCAAAATAAAAACACTTGGGAAAGCTTTAGTTTGGTCTGATTTGATTTGGTTTAGCTTTGCAGAAGTGGAGGTGGAGGAATGGAAAGAAGATCCTGGAAGACACCTTCATGATTTGCAATACAATACATACACATTTTATAATTTCTCTCTAATGTTTAAAATGTTCTTGGTGCTCTGATTAGTTAGACAAATAAATAATTCATTTGTTTTTAAACAGAAAAAAATAAATTATTTGTGGCTGTATGATAAAAACACTTACTCTGTATGTTCATTACTGTAAGAAAATGTATGCTATTTCTAATTTTTCCCTTGAGAATTCATACCCCCATAATCCCTGGATGTTGTAACAGTATTTTCATGATGTACTGATATGAAAAATGTGGATATTATTTTTCTCTACCATCATGTAGAAGGGAGTATTTACATCTATGAGTATATGTTTCATTGAATGTTCATGCAATCACAAAGATATAAATTTAATTTTCTTTACAGATGGTGAATATTACATGTCTAGACATAAATTATTTCATCTTCCTCCATTAATTGAGAGACTTTTCCAGCCTGTCAGTTTTGTTTACCATGAAAAAAATTTTAAGAATCTCAGCTTGCAAAATTTGGTGTATACTGAAAATTTGAGAGATATTTGTAAGTTACCAAATGATAAAATCATATGAGGAATTCTCTGTGTTAAGTTGAAAAGTTACTAAACCAGTAGGTGAGCTTGAACATGTCTCACTTTCTCCACCATTTTCCAGCACTCTAATATTTCCACATCCATAATAGTTTGTGCATTGCCTTCAACTTGAATCCTAACCAGAGATGTTGGCATAAAATGCAAAAAAAATAATAACCCTGAAATTATTTTATTAAGCATTGAATTGAGATAAAAACCTATTTTAGGAACCTTACAGACGTTTTCTAGAAATGGAAAATGCACTAAGGCAGAAAAGGATCTGTACTCCCGTGGCAGGGTCAGGGATTGGGCTGTGCCAGAATGGACGGGACAGCTGAACGTGGCTGGTGTCTCATTGGCATTGAGAAAACTGATTTATAATGACTTTGCACTGATTGCTGCAGTTTTTATCAGCATGCACTCACAAACAGTGTCCTTCTTAACTTTTGATTGGGGATGTTGTTGATACAGAAATTATTTCAGCAATTTGTCAAAGGATTAACAGATTTATAGCTATAAAATATTATTAGCATAACATCCATGTAGGACATGTAATGAAAGACATACAGTGCCATTATTACTCCACTTCCATAGAGGGAAATTGGTCACAGGAGGACGGGTATGAGGAGGAACCGAAGTCTCAGCAGCTAAATTCCCCCAGGGTCTCCATGCAGCTGATCCTGTGCCAGGAAGTGGTAGTGCTGGCTCCTGGGAAACGTGATCCACCTGAGTGCTCCTCGGCTCTCTCTGAAGGGACTGCATACCTCCCTGAGATGTGAGGAGCAGTGTCTGTGTGTTCTGATCCCTCCAGAGTTGAGAGTTGTGGCTGGGCTCACACTGCCTTCCCCTCACTGTGGATCCAGCTTCCATCCAGACCACTAACAGTTTCCCTGAGCTTCACTGGCACATGGGGCAGATGAACAGAGCAGAGTCATTTTGATCCACTATAATGTTAGTTCTGCAAAGCTGAGAATATGTTCTATCCAAGAAGCAACAGCAACTAGGCTGAGAGTTGGAGGTGAAGATGGACACGTGAATTTGAAGAATTAAGGATGAATATTACATGGAGTAGCCTCAGATCCTGACAGGAACCCACGTTTCACCTCACTTTATTTATTTTTTTATTTTATTAGTTTATGTTTGCAGCTCATGCACTCAACAGCCATCCTGGGGAGTGGTTAGGTGCACACACTACAGTTTGGCTCCTGCTTTGAAACCCCATTCTGCCCCCTCACCTGTAACCCCCTTCTCCAATTTCCCTGTTCCATGTTTCAGTGTTGTGGGTGGTAATCTTACTGAGCTTGTGTTATGCAATGTAATGTTCATATTAATTGAGGTCATTTGATTCTGCTACACAAGAAAACTGTATTTTACTTATTTTCTTTTCCCTTCTCACCACTCAACCTTGTTACCTTGGACTCCTTCCATACTGCACGAAAGCCGTCACCTTGTCCTCTTCTATTCAGTCTTTATTATTTTCTTTCTTTGCACGGTATTTTAGATGTTCTCTGGGGAAGGCTGTAAACTGTGTGTCTCGTGAAACACCTACTGGCCCAGCGCAAATGTGCTGGAGGTTTTTGGGCTCACACTGATCTCCCCTCACTATGTGTCTTCAATAGTAATACACAGCTGTGTCCTGGTGTCTCAGGATGCTCATCTGCAGACACAGTGTGTTCGTACCATTTTCCCTGGAGATGGTGAATTGGCCTTTAATGGACTCTGCATTCTTTGTGCTACCACCAGTACTGATATATGAGCTCCATCCCAGCCCCTTCCCTGAAGCCTGGTGGATCAAGTACATGTCATAGTTACTGAAGTTGAATCCTGAGGCCACACAGGAGAGCCTCAGGGACACCCCAGGGTGCTTCACGGCTCCCCCAGACTCCCACAGCTGCTCCTCACACAGCACACCTGCAAACAGAGTGACATCCTGCTCAGGAAACTGTCACAGAGTTCCACTGTTTATCCCATTCATATTCACTCACACACTCATTATTTCTTGTTTTTTTCATGAATTACCTTTTAAAACAGCAAGAAGCACAACCCAGCTCACTGTGAACTCCATGGTGAGCCATCTGTGCTCAGTCCTGATCACCAAGTGGGAACATTTGGGCACCAGGGCTGGGCTCCTCTGCAGAACTGTGGGGTTAGGGTTGGGATGGTTTTCTTTTATTTTTTTCTTTTAAGATTTTATTTTAAAGAGAATAAAACAAAAGAGAACAAAAGAAAGCAAATCAGAACAGGACAATGCGAACAACATAGCCCTTCACAGCAACACGCCAGGACATGAAGAGTAGCTACCATAATGTCTCTTTTCATCGAAATAGTTGAACATACCTTCACACAAAATAATATCAAACATAACAAAAAGTATAAAACCATTCAAAAGAGTGAAAGCATTATAAGACTTCAAAACCAAATAAGAGGAAATGAACAATGGCTACTATAATATCCTATTTTCTTCAAAAAAGTGGTCTATACAATCACACATAATAAAATCAAATAAAACAAACCAAGATAGAACCAATCAAATCAGAATAACAAAGGCATGCTAGGATTTCAACATAAAATGATAGTAAATCATCAATGCCAAACATATTCTCTTGTTTTCTACAAAGTAGCTGTTCATACAATAACGTATAATAAAATCAAACAAAACAGAATAAAATCAATCAAACCAATGAATGAAAGCATTGTAAGACTTGAAAGCAATATAATAGGGCTGAGGAATTAGCTGAGTGGCATAAGTGCCTTCCTGGCAAGCACAAGCTCATGAGTTTGATCCCCGGTAACAAAAAAAGGCAATATAATAGGAAAATATAATTACAATAATATATCCCAGTATATTCAAAATAGCTACTCGTGCAATCTGACAGCACAAAATCTAGCAAAACAAGGCAGAACAAATCCAAAGCTAACAAAATTGTGTAAAGAATGCAAGAGTTTAAGACAAGCCAACAAGAAATTAACAATAGTTTCTACCATTCCCTCCCAGGTGTTTCCTCCCTTTCACTCTTACACTATTTTACTTTTGGATCCCATTAACTCCTTCAGTTTCTTGTGCTAGCATTCGCACATATTAGTTTGAACTGTTTTGCC
The DNA here is from genome assembly GCA_004027295.1 of Dolichotis patagonum. Taxonomy (NCBI): domain Eukaryota; kingdom Metazoa; phylum Chordata; class Mammalia; order Rodentia; family Caviidae; genus Dolichotis; species Dolichotis patagonum. Next base: position 4,932 of record PVJX010005389.1, read on the forward strand.
CATGAACATGATGTCCATTTACTTAAAGGAACCTTGAGATTGTTCTCCTTTACAGCTCGATAGTTTTCCACTGCATGATACCATATCTCTCTCATCCATTCTGCAGTTTATGGGAAAGTTACTCTTGATTTTTTTTTGGTTAGTCTCTTGTCATATGGAGCCACAGTTTTCTCTCCTTTGTTTTTCAATCCATGGATTTCCTTTCCATTTAAATGTGTTTCTTGTATACAGTATATTGAGGGACCTTGTTTCTTGATCCACTCTCCCTATGTTTCTTTTTATTGCTGAACTGAAGCCAGCTATATTAATAGTTACATCCAGCATACATTGGTTCATCTTTGCCATACATACTCCTGGTGTTGGCTTCACTTCTCCCCCTCATTTAATTGGGTAGCTTGTTTGGCAATCCTCCTCTGCTGCTGTTCCTGCAACCATGGTTATATTTAAGTCTCTCTAGAATATTCTTTAAGACTCTGTGTATGCTTGGTTTGGTAGTCATGAATTCCTTCAGTTGTTCTTTATCGTGGAAGTATCTTATTTTTCCATCAATTTTGAAAGATAAATTTGCTGGGTAGATCAATCTGGGTTGGAAGATATTTTCTTTCAGCGTTTGAAACTCTTCACTCCAAACTCTTCTTGACTTTATGGTTTGTGTTGATAAGTCTTCCATGATTCTGAATGGTTTTCTTTTATTGATGGTCAGTTTCTTTTCTCTAACAGTTTTTAATATTATGTTCTTTGCTGAATTTCTGGAATGTTGATTATTATATGTCTGGGTGTAGATTTACTTTGGTTATGACTAGTAGGAGTCCTATATGCCTCACATATCTGCATGCCAGATCCATTTCCCATGTTTAGGAAGTCTTCTTTTATTATTTCTGTCAATATCCTTTTAATTTCATTTGAGTTGACCCCTGCTTCTTTACTGACACCTATCGCTTTTAAAATATGCTTCTTTGCATCATCTTGCAGCTGTTGAATTGTTATTTCCTGATTGCATGTTATTTTTTAGAGATCTTTTCTTTCACAATCACTAGCTGCAATCCTATCTTCAAGGTGTGAAAGTCTATCTTTATTCTCTTTGAAGCTGTTTTGCCAGGTTTTTAATTAATTTTTAATTTCCTGGATCTCTCTTTGAATCTTTTTCATGCATTGTAAGTCCTTTCTACATTGATTCAAGGTTTTCACTATTTTCCTATGCTCCTCTTTTTTTTCTACATCTTCTTTAGGCCTGCTGAACAATTCCTTCAGTATGTTTGTGATTTCTTCTTTTACCTGAGACATTATTTCTGATTTGACTGCTTTTACAATCTCATGACGTTATTTCCTTACTTCAGTTGCTATCCTCTCAGAGATTTCAGGTGTGTGACCCCCATTTTCTTCTATGATGGCATCTCCCAAAACTATTTTGTGTGGGATAGAGGTCTGACTTTGCCTTTTGCTCATTCGTTATGACATTCTCCTGGGTTCTTCCCAACTTACTGTTTGTGGGGCTAGAGAGAGTTCCCTTGTTGACTGCCTCTAGGAAGTAAGGTGGATGGGACAGGCATCTGGCTTCCTATAACCCCAGATAGGCAGGGTGGTAGAAGGGCATGGAGTGGGCTTCTCCACACTTATGTAGCTACACTGGGCCTTTGCTAATGATCAGGTGTGCGTGGAGGTGGGGTTGCTTCTAGTAGCCTTTGTGTCTACCCAGGGACTCCTGTGATGATGGCAGGCACACATAGGTGTGTTTGTCTGATTCTGCTAGTGCTAGCTGTCTGAGGGAACAAAGGGCCTCCAGTGGTGGCCTACAGATGAACAGAATTTACCTGGTTGTGTGTCCCTGCTCCTGCTGGCTGCCTGCAGCAAGAACCCTTCCGGTGGTAGCTCCCTCAAGGTGAAGGCAGATCTGCTGATTCTGTCTGCCCACACTGGACACCTGCAGGAAGTCGCTTTTTGGTGGCAGCACACAGCAGGCAGAGGTGGATCTCACTGTCTCTCTCAGCCCATGCTGAGTGGGTAGAAGAAAGGGCCTTCTAGTGTCCACTGTGGGCAGGCAGAGATCTGGGCTGCATTTCATCAGCACAGGGAGGCCTTGTTTACATAGCTTCCTGCTATATAGACAGCCCTAGGCTTGGATATCGCAAAGAGGGCATCACACAATAATAGAAGTATTAGTGTACTGAGGAAATTTCATAACAGTGGTAGCACTGAAAATAATTATGACATGCAGTTTTGTGATAGAGTCATGTTCTGTGTCTCAATAGAGCTCCATTCAATTTTGTTCACTTACATAGATCATGGATTTTTTAATGTCACTTACTTTGTAAGGCAAAATAGTGTAAGTGACATAAACTGTTGTATTCTCTATATTGGATCCCATGTCATAAGTTTATGCCCGTTGTCTGGCTCTGTGCTCTCCTAGGTTGTGGAGAGCTTTGTGATCTGGCTCCTGCACACAGAGTCACACAGCTGCTGAGGTTCACATCCCCTCACCCTGTGGTGAGAACTTGTGTGACTTTGCTGCATTCCACTGCCTGCTGAGAGCAAACCAAACAGTGATACTGTTGGTGCCTATTAGAAGCTCTCTTATTGTTGACTGCTCTTATCTCTCTTACTCTACTTCTGTTCTCACCCATTGTTTATCTGTAAAAGCTTCACCAGATATAAGGCATCAGCTGCCCATACGTAAAGTGTGTCCCTGAGAAGTATTAACACACACGGAAACTGGCATAACCACACATACCCAAAGCAGCAAGTACACGTGTCATCCTCAGTGTGTCCTAAGGCTGCTTTGCAGTCCCTCTCTCCATGCTTCCCAAACACATCCCATCACCAAGAAGCTCCTGACCATCCTCAGGTTGCTTCACGTCAACTTTCCTTTTCTATGAACCCTGTACACTGTTTCTGGGGATGGAAACTTGTTCAGACATTTTAGATCAGTATGGATATTATTCAAATATTGAAGGCAAAAATTCCATATGACTCAGCTACTCCCATCCTAAATATCTTTACAAAGAGGTAAAAACATCATGCTGCAGCACTGCATACATATCAATATGGGTACAGCATGATTCATAATAGCTAAATTCTAGAAACAGCTTCTATATCATAAACATATAACTGTATAAAGAAAACATAGTGGTTCTACATAAAGGACCATTACTCAGCTATAAAGAGGGATAAATTCTAGACAAATAATCATGTCTAACTAGGAGTAAGGACAGACATGGTATTGGAGTACCTGGGTGATAAGTATTATATGAAGAACATGTTCTAGATCCCAACAGGAAACCATCTTTCTCTTTTAAAACTTCTCTTTAGGTAGATCCTGTGCTCTGTCTGTGACCCTGAGTGCTGCCTGCTGGCCCTGGGTGCCCTGCAGGAAGCTTTGTGTCTGGGCTCACACTGATGTCCCCTCACACTGGATACCTGTGAACACAGAGACATACTCTTCAGGGTCTACAAGAGCTTCACTAGGCCAGGTCTAGCCTCCTGAAGTATATGCTGGAATAAATAATGCTTTTATGAAAAATTATAGTCAGTCTCTGTACAATTTCTAGCTGGTACACCTGCTCCAACTTTAAAAGTCATCCATCCTGCTGCCAAATTTCAATACACACATTACATTAACTGTGTTGCAGGATGTTTATGTAGAGTGAGTATCAAATTTTATCTGCTATAGAAAATATTCGGGACTGGGATGGCTAGCTTTTCCATTATCGTCAAGCTTAATTTTTTAAGAAAACATAGTCTCCCCCAGTGAAGTGCTGTCAGTTGATTTACAAGTGGAAGTGAATCATGGGTAAGTGGTTTTTGTGTTATATCTTGTTCTCAGCCGCTTTAGGCAATTTTATCAAGTGTATCAGTCTTTACAATTATATGAACAGCTTTTATATCACCTCTATTAATAAAGCAGTTAAGATAAGCAGATAATATATCCACCAATAACAAGTAGATGAAAGCTGATGAAATAGTTAAGATGTTGATGGCCAGAGCAGTACAAAATAATTAAATTTTGGGTGATACATATATGAAGGACAGATAATTACAGAGCACAAAATGAAAAGTAGATAACAAAAATGTGTATAAATAATAAACCTATAATAGATACATAAATGAATGATGAATGTTAGAGTTGGGTTGTAAATAGATGTATGACAGAGCACAGATGGATAGAATGATGATCATGGGTAGAAACACACATAGATCAATGGACAGATCATGAAAAAGATGGACAATTATGTAAAATCCCCACTAATATTTCCTCCATAATAATTAATTGTTTCAAAATTTTGAATCTGTGAATGAATTATTGCTTACACTTCTGAACCTGTAGAGATACAGCCACCATGATCTGCATCTTAGTGAATCTTCTCAGTGACATTTTTCTGTGTCCCCAAATCCCTGTGATCCCAAAGCTCTCTCTCCATGATTTCATAGCAGCAGGAGTCAGTGTTGAGTCCTGATCCACCATTATCCTCAGGGACTCAGGAGAGCAAAGAGAGATCTGGAGTCCTGGTTCCTCTGTGGGCAAGCCCTGGCCTCCTCTCTGGTCTTGACTGTGCTGTGTGTACCTTGTTCTTTCATGGAAACATGGTCAAGTTATCAGGCAGAAATGACAGATGAAGAAGATGTGGACCACAGTGTTTCACACATGCTGATGCAAGCTAGTAGAGATGTACAAATTTTATTGAGGGTAATGTGAATACAATAATTTCACTTAGCATTACCAAAAGCCATGATATTTAAGACATTCCATAAGATTTTCTGAGACTCACTACTACTGACCTAATAGGTCCTAATAAATACTGCCTGGGTAGTGCCCTGTGACTGCAGGATGTGTGAGAGTGTGATGCTTTCTACCAATGAGATGCCGAGAGAGACCCTCCACAGTGGAATATACCACAGCTCTCCAAGGCATCACACACATCGCCAACGGTGGGGAAATGAACAGCTCCGATAACAGGTGAACACTCAGATCAACACAAAGTGATGTTCAGCTATTCAGAGTAAAAGTCTCTGCATGAACAGAAGTGGAAAGTGCCCTTCAGGATGAGATGCCACGCAAATGCATGTGAGAGTAGAGGGCAGACCGTCAGTCAACAGAGAAATAAATATCAAATATTTATACACCTAAAAACTATTGAGACAGTGTAAACACTTGCGCTGTGAAGAAGGGTTTCACTGAAAATGCGCTTTGAAATCATTAATGAAATTGATGGGGAAATGAATAAAGGCCTGATTCCATGAAAACATAACAATGAAGGATCAGTGACATAGAAGGTCTCTAGAATCTCTGTCTCTTGACTACTGAAAAAATTCTCCATGCTGTCACCACAGGGCTATGAAGTTGATTCCCTAGAGCAGTGTGTTCACCATGCCCCATGCTGGTCCTAAGTTTCCCTGCAGGGAGGTTTTTGTCTGGGCTCACATTTGTCTCAAAGCACTGTGTATCTTGCAGATTAATAGGTAACTGTGTCTTCTATGGTGACAGAATTCAGCTGCAGGGAGAACGGGTTCTTGGCTATGTCACTGGAGATGGAGATGTGGCTATTAACAGAAGGGTTGTAGCCAGTGCCACCATCATAGTTTATGTACTGCATATACTCCAGACTCTTTACGGGGACTGATGGATGCAGCTCCAAGCATAACCACTGGTTGTGATGGAGAATCCAGAGACTGAGCAGGTGAGGGACAGGGTCTTCCAGGGCTTCATCAGGCAAGGCCCTGACTCCTGTAGCTGCACCTGGGACAGAACACCTGGAAAAATAAATACCATCCGATCACTCATGTGCATTGGTAACCATTCCATGGACACATGTCTGATATTGAGGACACTCACCATGGGGACCCATCACTAGGCACAGGAGAAGACCCAGCAGTCTCATCTTGTGGACCATACCCATGCCTTTCTGAGAGACCTCAGCCCTGTCTGGGGATATAGCTGTGAGTTCTTCAAACTGTCATCAGATTATGAATCTAAAGTTGGAGCAGATATTTGAACATATTGAGCACATTTTGTATATGAAGGGGATATTATGGCCAGGATATTTCTGCTTCTTTTGTGCTAGTGAGAGGAATCTCTTGTTCTGAATTCTAGATGCCTTTGAGTCTCTGATAAGTGAGAAGATAAATTTAGAAGAGTGTTCAAAGCAGGGCAATGAAGACCTCATCTTCCTTATCCCAGGAATGGATTCCTCCTGGCACTTCTCCCTTCCTGTACCCCAGTCCAACTCTTTTCCTATCCAAGCTCTGGTACTGGCTCTCAGGAATAAACAAAATACAGCTCCCTCTGTGTTTCCTTGTTCTCTCTCTTATGGTTCCATCCATGCTTCTTGAGGGCTTGCTTCTGTGTCATTCTGTTGTCAGGAGCGATCCACCTGCCTCCTACTCTAAGACATCCTGTGATCCAAGTACCATCTGAGCAGAGCCAGCTGAAACTGTAAATCAGTCTTTGGGTTGTGTGCTTACACCACAGAGAAGTTTCTAATCCTCTGGGAAGAGATGGAGGCCATGTATTTTTGTTTTCCTGCACCCACATGACCATGTTTGTCTACTGGGTGTTCATTCCCTTTCCAGATTCCGCTTCTGCTCTTGTTCTTTGGAGTTCACTGCTAAATTGAGCACATTTATCACATTTTACTTCTCATTTTTGAATAATTATGTATTTGGACTCCATCTCATAATAACAATGTCTCTAAAATTCAACCTGTACTCTTGCTCATCATATTGTGTCCACATTCTTTTTGGTGGTTGATTTTTGAAGGCAAGTGTCACTTTACAGTTCAGGCCATGAGATTTCTCTTTACTTCACTGTGTGGCAAAGCACAGCCACAAATGTGGTGGTGATTTTATTGTTTCATCCTCCTGAGGGTCTCAAATACAGAACTGTGAAACCATGCCTGACTCAAAACATGTATTTTCTTCTGTTGTTTGTTGAAAATGGTTTTCCATTCCAAGTTCACCTTAGTTTAGATACTGTGATTCTATTTCCTCCATCTTCATTTTCTGACTATGTGCATATGTGTTAGCATTCCTGTTTTGTGGCCTCATTCTTCTTTTTGCAATTATGCTTAGTTATTTAATTCCAGACTACAATGATTTTAACAATGGTACTTCAATTGTAATATCTTCAGGATCCATGACACCCCTGAGAGTGACATTGTTCTCCAGGGAGAGAGAGTTAGGTGGTGCACACTGGTGACTCCCTAGGGACTCAAGAATGTGGGCACTCCATGACAGTCAGATGAAGACAATCAGTCCTGACGTCACATCCCATACTGAGAGCAATTTTACTTTTGCCTTAGTAATACTTTTTTATATTGTCCATAAATTTGCAAATAAAATTAAATATGTATAATGTAAAATACATGTAAATTTAGAGGAAATAGTGAGTGTTGTGCACATGAATGAATGAGAAGGAGTCTTCACCTGTTTCCTGGGAATGCGGAAGTCATTTCTGATCCTCTACTGAGCAGCTCCAGGTATTACCAGTGGTGAAGGAGTAGTCAGAGGTTGAGAAGGTGAGAGGCAGGGTCTGTGAGTGAGTCAGCAGGAGAAGACCCTACTCCTGCAGCTACACCTGGGAAATGGCCCCTGGGAACAGATACAGCTTCTCCATGTCTTCCAGAGTCCCTGAAACTCTCAGCTCTGGGACCACTGTCAGGAAGAGGAGGAACCTGTACTGTTCCATGTTCTTGCGGATTAGGTCCACTCATTCCAACAGCTACCTTCAAGATTGACAGAGAAACCGATTCTAAGCCAAGGCTTGCTGTGCTTTAATCTGATTGCCTAGTCAGGTATTTGTGCAAAGGATGCACACTCGTATATGAAAGCACAAGTGAGAGGGGGGCAGTCCCAGTGCTCCCTCAGTGGGTGATACTGTTTGTACCCTCAGAGAGCTCAGAGCTCTTCCTGGGGTCCACTGCACCAGACCCAGGGTCATCTCATTCCAGGCCAGTACATTAGGCAGACAATTATTTATGGAGATTGGTTATTTTGATGGATGGAGAAAAAAATTTTGGGCTGCAGTAATCACTCAGCTCTGGGGATTAGCAGGATGCTGCATGTTGAGTAGGGAGCACTTGTTTATGTAGAGATAGATGCATTCCCACAGCATGAGAGACGCTGCAGGGAAATACAGATATATACATAGGCTCTCAAGTGAAGGATTCCAACTCCAACCCATTCCTGTTTTCCTAAGCTCATTTTAAATACATGGATATTACAAAACACTGTGGCAGCAACAAAATGTTGCAATCCTATTTGGTTGAAAGTAAACTGACTCCGACACTGATTTGTCATAAGTTAAAAAGACTTGAGCTACTCATGTGACTTGGGTTTATATTTCTTTATGTGAATTTCATTCAGGAGTGTGGATTTGAAGGGTCTCTGTGGAGGGGAAATGTGTTCAGTATTAGAAGCAGTATTTTATTTTTAGTATGGTGTAAATAATGTGCTCACAGGATGTCAGCTTCTAACATTGTTGAACCAGAACTCAGCACCAAAGCCTTGATTTTCCCATGGAAATCTGAAGTTTTTGCACGAACACCCTGGGCTGTAGGCTCCCACCTTGCAGAAGAACATTGATGATCTTGATCCTCCTCAGAACTGGATAAGAAAATCTAGGAAAACCACTCTGCTCACTGATTCACAAGTGGTGGCCAGTGACTGATCCTCAAGGACTCCGTCTAATATTTCTGAAGTGCCGAGACTTTGTTCAGTCAAAAACCAAGAGAGTAAATAAAATCCAAAGTGTACAATAGATATTGTGAAAGGGAGAGAACTCCTCCTTTTTATTCTCTGAGAGGATCCTATAGCTGGCAGTGGAAGACTCTCATGAAACATTTTTTACTTTTCTGTTATAAAATAATTATTTTGAAGAATTTTGCATCTATGTTCATCAGAGATATTGTCTCATAGCATTCTTTTGTAAATCTTCCTTTGGTTTGCAGTCTTGTAGCTTCATAAAATGAATGTGTAAGTAATACTTGTCTGTTTATTTATAAATATGTTGAAGAAAATAAATGTTAGCCCTGGATTAGATATAGAACAATGTATACAAATATAAACATAACTCAAATATAAACAACAACAAATAACAAATATAAACATAATCAATCAATATGCATACATTAGTGTCTGAAGAATCAGTAAAACCAATTTAAACAAAAGTGAAGAAAATGTTTCAAAATAGATTAGTAAGAATTAGAATTGTTTCTTCTTTAATTATTTGATAAAAATAGGCATTGATTTCATCAAGCTATATTGTTTTGGAGAGATCCTTTTACTATTGATTCACTTGCATTACTAATCATTGCTCTGTTTAGATTTTCTTTCTTTTTTTATTTAGCTCATTATTGGCAAATTACATGTTTAGGAATTTCGCCATTTTTTATAGGCTGATGTTTATTCATAGCTGCAGAAAACAAGCTAAGATGACTGGATCACATAGTATTTCCATCTGCAGTTTCATGAGGAAACTCCTTACAATAATTTAAAGAGAGCTTTGCTTGCAATAATTTACAATCCCTCCAATGATGCACTGGGGCTCCATTTCTTCAACACACTTTAGAACACTTGTGGTTATTCATCTTGTTAATGGTCGCTGCAACAGATGTCACAGCATTATTTGTTGGAATAGACATCTTTTGTCCACTACTGTCTCACACAATGTAAAAAATAAATTGCACAATATGTGTCAGTCTGATTCTAGTTATGGGAGTGCAGTGAAGGTATTTTGTACATGGTGTTAGTATCAGTGCTTCTCTGTTTACTCTGTCAGGATCATTTTCTAAGACAAAGAAGACATATTTGATACGTTGATACCAAAACTTTAAAAGATGAAGTTCTATGGTGGATTCGCCTTCAGCTCCTGCCAAGTATTTCCTGGCTGCTGTTTCTGACATCCTGCTCTACTTGCCTTGGACACCACTGGTCTCCTAGCTCCCTTCCTGAGGGATCAGGCCACACACTGGTCTACACTGGTGATTCCGTGGAAGATGCTGCTGGAAGGTCTTGTCTTTCATTCGAAGAAAGTAGAATAAAAAAATTGGAGAATAAAATTAAGTGAAAAAATACATTGTTTAAAAACATATTTAGATGGCTCCTGAGTTTGCTTTATGCAGTTATATAGAACAATGAATGTAAGACTTAAGTTTTCAAAAGTTTTATCCATTATTAAGCTCAGGTTATCTCTCTCATGCCTCTAATCTAAATACCAAAACTGGTGGTGAAAGTTAACATCAATAAGCTGTCTTTTTCAATGGAAAAATGTTTGAGTTATTGCTTGTGCGTCCTCACGTTCCAGTCCTGTGATCAGAAAGGATTTCTTTTTACCTTCAACAATTGCACTTGAACGTGTGCAGGTGAGAATATATCTTAGTATTGTGTCAAATTTCTCCTTCAGGAGCATGAACGATAAGCACAGACTCATGAACGTAGAGTCTAACGGGGAATATGTCACGTGGACTGGCAGCCTCAAGTCCCCACTAGAAATAATTCTGCTCCACCCTCTGCTCCTGTCCTGGGCAAAGCTGAACTCCGTGTGTCCTGTGCGCCCCCTGCTGGTCCTGAGCACCACAGCAGGGAGGTTTGTGTCAGGGCTCACACTGAGGTCCACTCACTGTGTCTCTTGCAAAGTAGTACAGGCCCGTATCCTCGGTTTTCACTTTGGTCATTTGCAGATAGAGTGTGCTTTTGGAGTCATCCCTGGAGATGGTGAATCTGCCTTTCACGGATGAAGCATACTCTGTGCTGTGACTATTAGCCTTGTTTCTGATGAACTCAACCCACTCTAGGCCCTTTCCTGTAGCCTGGCGGATCCAGCTCATGTAGTAATCGCTGAAGGTGAATCCAGAGGCCAAGCAGGAGAGTTTCAGAGATCCTCCAGGCTGCACCAAGCCTCCTCCCGACTCCACCAGCTGCACCTCAGCCTGCACACCTGCAAACACAGAGACATTATGCTCAGGAAACTATCACATGTGTCTACCATTTATCCCACTCCATTCCACTTGTTCTTCACTAATTACCTTTAAAAACATCAACAAGGAAAACCTAGCTCAGTGCAAGCTCCATGGTGAGCTGTCTGTGCTCAATCCCGATCCCCGAGAGGAAATACCTGGGCGTCCAGGGCTGGGCTCCTCTCCAGAGCTGCAGGGTGAGGGCTGGGCTGGTTTATATTGGGAGAGGGATGCCATATTTGCATGGCCTCCTGCTATATAGAGAGCTCTGTGGCCAGGAAACAGAATAGCTTCAATAGCAGATTACATGTGAGTCTGCAGGTCAAGCGTGGTGAAAATAATATCATTATGTAAAATAAAAATTTCATGTAAGTCTGTTATGATGTTCACTTCCAATTCATAATCTTAACTTATTTTTATAGATTCAAAGAATATAAACATAATTCATTGTACAAATGTAGAATTTCTCACAGAAGCAAGAGTGAGTGATTTAATGCGATCAATTGTTGATATATGATGTGAGAAGTCCAGTGGACCCAGGTCCTCCCACTGGAGCTCCAGGACAGAGGTAGACATGGGCAGTGAGACTCACAGATACTCTTTACTGTATCAAAAACGTGCTTCTGGTTTTCTTTCTTAAGAGTTACCTGTGCTTCAGAATGCATCACCCTGTGCACATCCGGGTAACTCTGCACTGAAGAAGGCTGTAGGTCACCGGGGAACAGCGTCAATTCATTTCAGGAGAATTAGGTTTGCAAAGATGTATCAAATACAAATGATGCTCCAATTTGTTGGTGTTGATGTAGATACATTTGGTTAGAAAAATATAATATACAGGCATTAAATAATGTCTATGCTTGTCTAACTCATTACTTATCTATTGATCTCTGTGTATATTATCTATTTCTCTGCCTACTTATATATAGCACCTTTTTTCAATACTCCAATTCCCTATAATACAGGAACTATCTAATTTATGCTATGCCCATTCAAATACATTTTTAATTCTCCATTTGCTTCTGTTCAGACTTTCAAGGTGCATCTTACATAATATTTATAATAATTCAGCACAATACACCTAGTGAATGTGACTTTAGCTACTGTTTCCCTTCATAGAAACTTCTTGACTGTATTACACTTCCAAGGACTGTGATGGAGTTAGACTTATTCATGTGTAACTGACGTTACCTTGGGTACTAGATACACATTCTCGTTTAGATGCCAGTTATTACTTATAACACTGACTGACCAATAGTTTCTGCTTCTGCCTCTCATCTGTGGAAACCATTACGTCTACAAGAAGACCATGCATTGACTTGAGAGCCAACTGGGTGGCAGAATATAGTCAAATTCCCCTGGTAACAACTCAGACATGGAGCTCAGATGGACCAGTGCTGTTCCATATGGGCAGCACCGCCAATCGCTTCTTCACAGTCCCATGTCTGAGAGATGCTCTCAGTGTTGATGAACCTCAGCTGCAGCGCCATCTGGCGCACAAGAGGATTCTGTATGTGGATTCCTGGGGGGAGTTAATAACACCAGGCAAGTCAAGCGGAATAGAGATACCAAAAGTAGCCTCTGACAATTTCGAGATTGCAGACAAGCTGGCGGTGTATGAAGGATTATGGGAGGATGAGTTTTCTGCGCTAAAGGATGCAATCAGTCAGAGTGGGAAAGACGACTCCACTAGTGCTGTGGTGCCCTGCACCATTGCTGGGTGCTCAATGATCATAGGTGGAGAGACTTCTCGCTTTCCAGCGATTCCCAACTTGAAGAATGCCAGTGATGCACAAATCCAGTGTGAAACCTCTCCTCTTATTTCCTGTGCTGGAGAAGGACTGGAAAGTTATGTGACAGGTAAAGAATTCCACGCAGCTTTAAACAGTGATGGTAATAAAATCCATAAGCTGATAAACAATGGCTTACGAGTCACTTACCAGATTCTGACACCACAGAAGATGGTTTTTTATTATTAATTGATCAACTGGGAACCTACAGGACCTTTCCCGAAAAACTGAAGTGTAAACAGTCTCAAGGTTTCATGCTGCTTTTTGAAGTCTTACAACTACTACAAACTCCCCAGGTCCAAATGACTGAGATTCTGGCAACATTTTAATGGTTCTCAGCTCATCGGAAGTTTGATTAATATCTTTAGATTTATTTACTTTCAAGACAAAGAAAACACTGGTCACATAGGAAATTTCTTATAGTTTAAGGACAGTCAGGATGTTCAATAATACTCTCTTTGGAAGTGGAAGCTTTTCTTTGTGAAATTGTACATAGTAAACATATGTCATTGTACTTGCTAGAAATTTCCTATGTTACTAAAATTTTGTTTTATTTTGCCAAGCATTAAAGTTTTTTTAAGAAAATAACTGGACAGCAAAATAAACTTACATTAAAAAATAGGAGAATGTACAGTCCATTAAGTGATAATCAACAGTTTTATTGAAGAAAATTTACTGTGCAACCCATTATGATATAAATGTCAGAAAAAAAGGAATCAAAGAAAACCCAGTCCATGTCCTGCAGATGCACCTGTGACAGAACACCTGGAAACAAGGGTTAAGTTCTTATCAGCCAGCTGCTTTCTTAATCTTCCCATGGGCCTGTGTCTGACATTGAGGACACTCACCATGGGAACCTGTCACCAGGCACAGGAGCAAACACAGCAATTGTGTATTCTAGGCCATGCTTCGCCTTCTGCAGAGACCTTAGAAGTATCTGAGGAAGGAGCTGTCAACTCCATCAGTGAACGGGGGAATTTGAGTCTAAATTTGGAAGATAAATTTGTAATATGGTGAGACACAAGCCAGGATGACTCTGGTCCTTGTGACGCAGAGAGGAATCTCCTCTTCTGCACTCCCATGGTATCCACATCTGAGATAGGCAGGAAGCTGCGTTTACTAGTGTGGAGGAAAGAGAGCCATGACCCCTCCTTCCTGAGCCCACACCAGCTTTCCCCAGTCCTGCTGCCTTCATGTTCCCATTCTGAGTCTTCCTTCCCAAATGGGCTCTGCTATTGCTTCCACAGGATGAAGATGAACACAGCCCTCTCCTCTTCTCACCGATCTCTACCCTCTGGGGCAATCGGTGTGGCTAGAGAGCTCAATTCACCACCATGAATGTTGTCAGGAGAGGTCCTTCCGCCTCCCGCTCTTAGACGTCCTGTGATCCAGATCCCACTGACCAGAGCCTGCAGAGACTGGAGATGAGGATGTGTGTCCTGTGCCTCCCTCATAGGGAAGCCTCATTGGGGAGGGAAGGACCCTGTCTGTGCTAAGTATTCCTCTCCACCTGACCTTGTGATGTGCTGGATGTCAGTTCCTTTCTAGGTTCTCCTTCTCCTCTTGCTCCCTGGAGGTGATTCCTAAATTCCAAGTGCTTACCTAATTACAGTTGTACCTTTGTGAACAATTATGCAATGTTAACACTATGCTCATGATGACAATGTCTCCAAAATTAAAACTTATCTTTGAGTTTCCAATCTCTTTTCACCAAGAAGTAGCTGGCTCTTGGGCACTGTTGGTGCATTGCAGATTCAGTGAAATGTTTTCCAATACAATGCACCAAGGACTCTCATGATTGCTTGCCCCTCAGTTCCATAAAAAACACACTACAAATTTTCTAAGGTCACCACAAACAGATGGAATCTATTGATTACATGAATTAGATATCCATAAAGAATCCCTGTGTGAGCTGACATCCTTATCAATTTATCTCTGAGTCAGGACACTGGGGCTGAGGATTCCTAAGTGAGTCATGATGGAGAGAAGATCCCAGCTCCATGCCACCTCACTGGGAGACCCTGAGCCTGAGGACTGTGCATTGTGATTACAGCATGAAGAGGCACAAATGCTGGATGTAGGAGACACTCTGGATGTGACCTCTTCAGCAGGGAGACACAAGTGTTGAGCATCATCACCTCTGCCACTGATGCTGTTTGTCTACTTTGGAAACAGAAAAGCCCCATGAAACCCTCACCTGTGATCCACAAGACATCTGGTCTGCTGTCCTATTGTGTCATGCCTGTGAAGGGGCTGAGTCCCTGATCTTCAGTACACTATGCTTCCAATGCATTGACTGATCTTTATCCTTGTCCTCTGAAATTCTTATTTCTCCAATTCACTTCCTGGACACAAACTTCAATCTAGCATATTGCTCTATGTTAACAATATTTTTTACAGTTTTTCTTATTAATAAGATATAATGATTACATTCATCATAGTTAGATAACACAATGTGCCCTTCTATCCTTTTTCTCCTCCTCCCCAAATCTACTCATAATCAAGTGACCTGAATGCCAGTAACAGTCAAGTCCAATGTAGTAAGGAGAAATAGACTAGCAGGCTGTACCTGAACCCTAAATGTAGAATGTGGACAACAGGGAGGAGCTGTTCTGAGTCCAAGCAGGAGAGCACTGACCCTGACATCCAGAAGTAGGCAAGTCTGTTACTCTCTGCGTGGGCACTGATTCTGATCTTTGATACTGGACCCCTCTACCTCCCTGCTCTGAGGTCACTGTTGTACTTACTTCTGTATTCGCAGTTCTGATCTCTATTCTGAGTTACATGACTTTGATGGATTTGTAGGAAGACTAACATGTATTCCATAGAGATAAGAACGAAGGTTCATTTATGCATAAACTCTTGTGTTTGGGAGGGGGTCACAGGCTCTGTAAATCCTTGGAAGTTCAGTGAGGATTTGGTCACTAAGGTTATCAAAGTGCATGTTTCCATTTATGGGTTTTGTTATTCACAAGCGTTAGCTGTACTCTACATCTTGTTACATGTATGGTGGGAAGATCCAACAATTAACAGACACTGACACATGAGGACAAAGTAAAATACCTAGAAGTTGTCAGTGAGCAAGAAGTTGATAACCAAACACTAAGATGGTGGTGGATTTCATGCTTAGGATGTGAGGATGCTTCACTGATGGATTTTCCCCTCCATGATGAGACAAGAGTATAAACTAAGGGTGGGAAGTGAACTTTGTGAAACACATCTGAGAAGAAATTAGGCTTCTTGTACCTGTCAGGTCAGGAATGGGGAGACACAGTAACACAGAGGAGTGGCAGTGTTGCTGAATAAAGCTCAGCTGAGTTGGTGGTGACATGAACACCCAGGAGCTCCACGTGAGTCCATGTTCCATTTATTACCTTGCTTTGAAACACAAGTTACAACATTAATGCTACATTTGAACTCTTACTTGAGCTGGGCTTCTGAGGTCTCAATTTGCAAATGATATCTGCCCAATCATGACTGAACTCTGAATAACAGAGAAGAATGAAACAGAAGAAAACCAATAAGCTATTTCAGATTTTCAAAGATCTGCAAGAAGCTGTAATTCAAAAGTTGCAATGGAGAGAATCACACTCCATCTCAGGGATGGGCATATTCTGAAAGGTGTCTGCACCCTGGGTGGGAAACAACAGATGCACCTGAGACATCATATCAAGAACATGAATTTTTAGTCCTTAAACACAGGACACATCAGTGAGGATGCTGGACAAGGTGACCAGAGAGCAGGGTGAGGAGATAGAGGTGTGTTAGCCTCTGGGGATGAGTGTGGGGTGAAGCCCTTGATCACATCTGAGAGATGAGGACTGTGTGTGAGAATGTCAGCTCCGCTCTGCCTTTAAGAGCCATGGATGTGCCTGCAAGTGATTTCGTGCTGTTCAGTATGTACCTGCTCACAGGAAATCCTAACAGTAGAAAATGCATTATTCAGTATCAGGGTATACTTCATTATTTTAGAAAAATTTACAAGTACAGTGTGAATGATAAATTCAGAATTATGTGAGGTAAAATAAATATAGCAGGGCAGAATTTGAGAAGCTGTTTAAAAGAAAACACGAACACAAAGAGAATGGATGATTTTACCCCATCAATTCTCCATTGTTTTCCTGATAGACTGAAAACTGAGAGATGAGTGAGAAAGAGAGGACACTTATAGGAGAATGGAGGAAGCGTGAGAAGCAGAGGAAGAACTGTTGCACATCTGCTGTATAGACCCTGGACTACAGCAACACAAGGAAGTTCAGGAGGACCAAGATGAGGTTCAAGGACATGGGAAGGGTCAGACCTGTGGTAGAAACCCACAGAGAGAGAATTCAGGAACCTAGGAACAATAAGAGAGCCAGGGTCCACCTTCTGGCCTGTTGAGGAAAACAGCAGGAGTTTGGACTGTCCCTACAGCGCACACGCTGGTGGAGGCCAGGTCAGCTGGGAAGAAGAAGAAGAAAGGAAGCCATGCAACCTTCCCTGTCCTGTCTCCCAGTAACACACACATAAGCAATGGGACAAAGCACAGGATGAGATGTTACTAAGTGAAGTAAGGAAGTGACCTAACATTTATATTATTTGATTGACTTTGTAATCCTGGGGCCAGGAGCCTGAGCAACTAATTAGAAGATGAAATTGTGCAATATAGTAATAATGGTGAGTTTCCTACTGTCCTATCCCTGTTTTGTTTTCTTTCACTTTACTGTTCTATTTTCCTCCTTGAAAATAAAAATTTAAAACAACAGAAAAAGAAAGAGGTGAGAGAGAAAAAAGGAGATTGAGATAGAGAATGGTTTTGATGTATTTTATGAATTTTTTAATTTGTAAGGTGCAAAAGAAAGACACAGGACCAAGTCATGCTCAGCCCTCTTTTCTAGAAAGAGCACAACAAGGTCTAATGGCACTCCCCTGAGTCCAGTCAGGCTGTCCCTCTTCCTCCTCCCCTGAGTTTTGGGCTCGTCATGGTGCTCGAGCTGAACCTGGGAACCAGGTCACCTGAGATGGCCAAGGAGGGGAGGGAGATGTGTCTTCTCAGATGCCATAGAGAGGAATGGGAAGGATTTAATCTCCTAATTTGAAGCATTTATTATTGCGTGAGACAGTTTCTCATTACCCAAACTAAACCTGCAGATCCATTTTTAGATGTTGAGTAATGAGATGAAATTTAAAATTAACGTCACAAAATGCACAAGTTACTTTGAGATGAGTGCAAGTTTTGTTTTCCCATAAATAAAATTCATACACAGAAAATGAAAAATTCAGTGCTTCTTATGTACTCATGCAACTACATTTAACAGAGAATTTTTTCTTGAACTTCCTTGAACAGAGAATTTTTCCTTGAACTCACTGTGGGTCAGTTCAGGACCTAAGACATTAGTACACAAGGGAACCCTAGAGGCCCCAAGAAGCCCTCCCTCCTCTGGTTCCTTCTCTGCACCTGTTTCATGGGCCCCACCAGGTTCTTCACGGACCACAGCGACCTCTGTTGGGCCTGAGTGCCCCTACAAGGAGGTTTTTGTCTAGACTCACACTACTGTTTCCTCACTGTGTCAGCTGCACAGTAATACACGGCCGTATCCTCGGGTCTCAGGCTGCTCATCTGCAGATACAACGTGTTCTTGCCATTGTCTCTAGAGATGGTGAATCGACCCTTCACGGAGTCTGCGTAGTTTGTGCTACCACCGGTACTGATGCGTGAGATCCACTCCAGCCCCTTCCCTGGGGCCTGGCGGATCCAGCTCATGGCATAGTTACTGAAGGTGAATCCTGAGGTCATGCAGGAGAGTCTCAGGGACCCTCCAGGCTGCACCAAGCCTCCCCCAGACTCCACCACCTGCACTTCAGCCTGGACACCTGCAAACACAGAGATATCCTGCTCAGGAAACTGGCACACAGGTCCACTGTTTATCCCAGTCATGTGCACTTTCCCCTTCCATATCCTTTGTTCTCAAAAATTTACCTTTAAGAAGTGCAAACAGGAAAACCCAACTCAGCCCAAACTCCATGGTGAGCCAGCTATGCTCAGTCCTGATCACCAAGTGGGAACAGCTGGGTTCCTGAGCAGAGCTGTGAGGTGAGGGCTGGGCTATTTTACATGAGCACAGGGAGGACCCATTTGCATGGCCTCCTGATATATAGACAGCTCTGGGCATGAAAAACTCAGAGAGGGAAGAGCTCACATCTGATGCTAATGTACTGAGAGTATTTGGTATCAATGATATCATTCATACAATATAAAAACTCACACTGAGATGAATTCCTGGTCTTTATTTCTATGTCTATTTTTATTTTTCACGTACACATAACTTGTATATTTGCATTTTCTGCTTTAGAAATACATAAAATTATCAAAATATCAGGAACATTTTGCATTCCTACAAGGGCTGCTGTGCTGTAAATGTCCTCCCCTCTGTCTGGGCCTATGCTTTCCTAAACTGTGAACAAACTGCTTCCTGTTCCAGGTCCTGGGCAGAGCACACACGCCTGTGGTGACTCTCTTCCACTCTTCCTACAGGGACATCATGTGTGACTTTGCTGCATTCTGCTGGCTTCTGAGAGGAAACAGAACCTTTGTCCATGTGGAGGCCTGCTACTTAGTCTCTTATTTCCACTGCTCATGAACTGTCTCACGCTTTCTCTGTGTTGAGACTTTGTGTGTCTGTGATAGCTGCATCAGAAGTAACAACTAAACTTCCCATAGAAAAAGTGTGCGCCTGAGAAGTATTGAAATACAGGAACACTTGTATAACCACAAACACAATCACATTAGTGAACTCATGCCGCATCCTCAGTGTGTCCTGAGGCATCTCTGAAATCCCTCCCTCCCTGCTTCGCTCCTGCATCCCATCTCCATGCAGCTCATGACCATCCTTGGGTTGCTTCACATTAACTTTCCAATTTCAACATTTACACTATCAGCACATGTCCTATACTGCTGCTCATGTTTGACACAGAATATTTATTTGAAATATACTTATATGATTATATTGGTCAGCATTCACAGATATTTGTGCTGATTCACTTACAAATATATAAAAATAAACCTGGGAATACAGCTCAGTGCTAGGCTATTTACCTATTGATTCTGAGGAATTTTCTTCCCCAATGAGGCAAAATTAATCAGAAAATTAGTGGTCTCACACTTCAGATTAATTCCTCAGTTATTTTATTAGTGGTCATTTAATTGTTCTAATCTTCTGGTTATTACAAAGATATCTGATTGTCATCTTGAAAATGTAGACATACGAAAAATGTTCTTTAAATAACAACCAGTAAAAACATAAACCAAAACTGAGTTGATTAAATTAATAATTTGTAAGCACATAAAAGTAAAGAAATTACAAGGCCATAAAAATACAGAATTTGGGCATAGGAGGCTTACAAAATACAAATGATGAAACCTTATCTACCTGGGACTAGGATAACCTAGGCCATGTGATCAGATGATTAACCTTGAAGCCATTCCTGAATTACTATAGACTGTGTGTGCTGAAGCATCAGAGTATTAACATGACAGATGCAGAGACTTAGGGGGTGCTAAGGGGATGCTAAACTTAGGTGGTGTTATGACAGCCGCTGTAGAAATGCCACACAAGGAGTAACGTACATGAAATAGAGGTTTACCTTGCATTTCATGCCTCCAAAATTCAAGAACAGACAATGACAGAGTTGATGTCTGGAAGGAGACAGCTGTGTGCTCCAGTCCTTGTCTGATTTCTGCACCCTCAGTGGTGGAACAAATGCACACTTGGTCCCTCCATTGCAGGGAGACAAAACAAGAGATCAGCTCAGGTCTCAAGAGCCCTGATTTCCTCTAGGAATTTCAATCTATTCCAGGCAAATCTCTCAAAAAAGACTCCACGTGCTAATGAAGTCTGCCAGGGGGCGAATGAGCTCCCATGTGGAATGTGAGAGCCCAGATTCTCAGATCCCAGCTCTCCATCCTCTCCTCTATCCTCCTTTTATCTCTGACTGAAGTCATTTTTCTCTTTCCTAATGGCCCCAAAGCTTTCAATCTCTCTAGTACCAAATTAAAAGTCAGATGTAAATTACCATTTTTTGGATGGCAATTCTCCGTATTTCTGAAATTAAAGAATTTAAGTGCTTCCTGAATACAGCAGTGGGCTTGGCATGGGGTCGACATTCCCATTAAAAGCACAGAAAGGAAAACAAAATCAACACCAACCAAACTCAGCTAGATGCACATTTCCCCTTAGTGACCCAGAGTCATGCTCCTGGCTTCCGCTCACTGTGACTTTATTTCACAACTGGACAGGGTCCTGGCAGCCCCATCCCCAGGTATTGAGGGTGCAGCTGTGACAAGGGTCAATACCGATGGGAGCTGAAGCCTGCAGTGTCCTGGACCTGCTTTTTATTGTGATGGCTCTGCAGGCAGGGGTCGCAACAAATGAGACCACACAGATGTGTGAGGCACTGTGCTCCCAGGGCTGCTCTGCGCCAGCTCCAGCCCCACACTCGGCCTGGGTCACCTTGGCGGAGGCCCTGCAGTTTCCTCCCTTCTGTGGGGCTCACTGCCTGCTGCTGAGGCGGTCTGGGTCTTGCTCTGATAGCCACATGGAGGTGACGGTGCCCATAGCTCTTGGACTGTGCACATGTGGAGAGCGAGCGCCCCATGCACACATGAGTATATGTGGGCTGCACACCCTGCACTGCCATCATGGTGGCCCACACTGTTATGGGACACACGGGAGCCTCATGGGTGGTAGTGAGGGGGTTGGATTCAAAATATTTGTGACTCACACTTGAGGAAACCTTGAGAAATGAGATTTGAAGTCATGTCTTCCATGGGTGATGTTGGCATGCTCTCAATTCCCCGCTCTCCCCTTGTGGTGGGAGTGGCAGCTTCTAAATCCGCTTTGGGTCATTTCTCTGTTTTCTTGTTAAGAAGCCTCTGGTTTCTCTCTGTCTATGCTGCTCTTCTTATCATGGTTTCCTTTTGTGTCCTCAGTGTTGAGTCTAGTAAACTTGGTGTGTAGAATTAAACACACCATACCTCAGTGATATATGTGCACCCATGTTTATAGCAGCAAAGTTCATAATAGCCAGATCTTGGAAACAACGTAAATGCCCATAGACTGAGGAATGAATAAAAATGATTTATTTTTGTACAATGGAGTAATACTAAGCCATAAAGAAGAATAAACAGGCCAATTTTATAAGTAAATGGATGCAACTTGTGAATATACTCATTAGTGAAATAAGATACACATGTGTAAACATCATACTGTTTACTGTGACAAGCCAAAAGAAAATACATATGTATATGTGTATAAAAATAGTTCATATAGAGATACTACTGATTTTTCTGAGTTTGCTGAAGAGAAATATCTGTGCTGGTATCGTTACAATGATTGAATGCAGATGTCTTGTACTCTGCGTGAAAGGTTTGGGGATGACAGTTCACAATATGTGTACTGTTGTTGCCCCTGGTGGACATGTTTTCAAAGTTTGTTGCAGTCTCCTCCTTCTTCTCCTTCTCCTTCTCCTTCTCCTTCTCCTTCTCCTTCTCCTTCTCCGTCTCCATCTCCATCACCTCCTTCTCCTTCTCTTTTTCCTACCCATGCTCCTGCTTCTTCTCCTCCTCCACCTCCTCCTCCACCTCCTCCTCCACCTCCTCCTCTTTATTCTTTTTCTCATCCTCCATCTCTTTTTTTCTTTTTATTCTAGAATAAAATGGATTTGAAAAGCAGCTTTGTGTGATTTATAACTTGGCCAGTCTAGCAAATTACCAAGTTATAAAGATTCCTTTTCTTTGAGTTGATATTCCACCTTGTGCTATTCCTAGTTTTGATCATTGCATCCCTAGAGATAAACTACACAAGAACACACAAGAACAGACAGAGCACAGAGGGGAAGGATGGTTTTATGAACTCTTCTGGTGAGTGATCCAGTTACCGAAAGACCTCACACAAAGAAGTAACTTTAAATTCCCATCACAACCCCAAAGCATGATGCAGAGAATAAATAATTTACTCACTTACGTTGAGGAACACTCAACATACAATAGTATTACTGGGCTGGGGACTGAGATCAGCGGCATAATCCCCTGCCTGGCAAGCATGAGGTCATGAGTTCAACCCCCTGTATACCCACCAAAAAGTAGCAGTATTACCTAAATAAATATCAATACTTAATGAAATTCCAATGTTATTTTCCCCTGAAATAGAAACAAATCCCTCTATTCTTACAGTAAAAATAGTAAAGTGCAGGATGGAAAACAATCTTCTGTAAAAAAACAATGCTGATGGCATCATAATACACCAATGTAATAGATGATCTAAATAGATATAGATTATATAAAAACACCGTAGCAAAACAGCATGATGCTGGCAAAAACGGACAAGTGGAACCATGCAAAAGAATAAAATACTGGAGCTGGACATTTAACTGAAGTGCAGGTGGCAGCAGACAGGAGGGTCCCTGGAGACATGGGCTGAGCTGGGAACTGCTGGTACTCATAGGGCCAAGTAGTTAGCAGCACCAGGTGGGTCTAGGGTGAGACCAGACAGCAGATGTGTGGATCAAGTGCTGGGACAGCTCCCCTCTCAGGGGACTGCTGGGCATAGGAGGACATTCAGTCTTTTAGTTATGGACTGTGTCCAGGGATAGACAAGAGAGCAGTCAGCCCATGTCACCTGGTACAGCTGGGAGTCCCCAGGTGTGGGGTGCAATATCTGTAAGCTGCATCCTCACCTAAAACTATGTCTGCAGTGTTACCCATATGCAGGAATAAATATTGTGTTTTTATGGAAAAACAGCAGTCAATCTATGAACTATTTCTAATTTCTATACCTGTTCCAACTTTAAAACTCATTTGTACTATTTCTACTTTTCAATACAGACATTGAATTAATTATGTTGCAGGATTGCTGACTGCTGAGTGAACATCAAATTTTATTTTTCTCTAGCAAACACTGAGGTCAGTGACTGCTAGCTTGTGTGTAGTGTGCAAGCTTCAGCTTTTAAGAAAATGTCATCTCCTCCAGTGAAGTGCTGTTGGTTGATTTACATGAAGAAGTAAATCACGGACAAGAGGTCTTGTGGGTCATATCTCATTCTCTGTCTCTTTAGGAAGTTTTGTCAAGTATATCAATCTTTACAAATTACATCCACAGTTTATTATCACCTATGTTGATAGAGATAAGCAGATGATATATCCATTAATTATAGATAGCTGAAAGATGATGAAACAGTTAAGATGTGTATGGTGAGAGTGATGCAAAATAGTTAAACTTTGCATGATATATCCATGAAGGCACAAATGAAAAATAGATAACAAAACTGTATATAAATAACAAATTTCTAATAGACACATACATGAAAGGCTAATGCATAGAGTTGGTGAGTAAATAGAAATATGACAGAGTTTAGATGGATAGAATGATGATCATGGATGCAAACATACATAGGTCAATGGATAGATGATAAACAGATGGATAATTATGTAAATTCATTGCTCAGATTTCTCTATAATATTTAATTCTGTTCCAAATTTTGACAATATGAGTTAATGACTGCTTACACTTCTGAAACTGTAGAGATACAGCCACCATGATCTACATCTTAGGGAATCTTCTCAATGACATTTTCCTATGTCCCCAAATCCATGTGGTCCCTAAGCTTCCTTCCAATGATTTCACACCAGGCAGAAGCCAGAGTCCAAGCATTGCCCAACCTTGTCCTTAGGTACTCAGGAGAGCACAGAGAGAGCTGGGGTCCAAGGTCCTATGGGCCTCACCTCCTCTCTGGTCTTGACTCTGCTGTGGGCACCTTGTTCTTTCATGGATCCACAGTCAGATTCCCAGGTCAGCAGTGTTTCTAGACACACTGACAGCAGCTTGCAGAGATATCCAAATTTTATGGAGGGGAATTTAAGTGCAACAAATTCACTTTGTGGTAAAAATAGAAACTATATTTAAGACACTGTATACAAGATTTTTTGCTACTGATGGTAGGTCCTAATAAACACTGCTCAGTCAGTGCCCTATGACTGCAGGATGTGTGACAGCATGTTCTCTACCAATGAGGTGCTGAGAGAGGCCCCTGCACAGTGGAATCTAACACACCTCTCCAAGGCATCACCTACATCACCAAGAATGGGGAAATGAACAGCTCCAATAACAGGTGAACACTCAGATCAACACATATGGCGATGTCTAGCCATGCAGAGTAAAAGTTTGTGCATGAACAGAATTGGAAAGTGCCCTTCAGGATGAGATGTCTGGCAGATGCATTGGAGGGTGGAGGGCAGATTTGCAGTCAACAGAGAAATAAATACCAAATCAAATATTTCTACACCTAAAAACCACTGAGACAGTGTAATCACTTGTGCTATGAACAATGACTTCATTAAAAATGTGTTGTGTAATCAATAATGAAGTAGACGAGGAAACAAAAGCCTGATTCCATGAAAACATATAACACTGTAGCATCAGCGACATAGGAGGTGTTTAGAATTTTTCTGGCTTGACTACTGAAAAAACTCCAGGCTGTCACTTCAGGATTGTAAACTGTTTTCCTAGAGCAGTGTGCGCAGCGCGCCCCCTGCTGGTGGTCAGTTTCCCTGCAGGGAGGTTTATGTCTGGGCTCACTGGAGAAAACCACTGTGAGTCTTGCACAGTAATAATTGGCTGTGTCTTCTGTGGAGACAGAGTTCAGCTGCAGAGAGAACTGGTTCTTGCCTGTGTCTCTGGAGATGGAGATGCGGCTCTTGAGGGACGGGCTGTAGCTAGTGCTACCACTGTAGCTTATGTATCCCATGTACTCCAGGCTCTTTCCTAGGGGCTGATGGATCCAGCTCCAGTAGTAGTAATTGATTGTGATGGAGAATCCATAGACTGAGCAGGTGAGAGACAGGGTCTCCAAGGGCTTCACCAGGCCAGGTCCCGACTCCTTCAGCTGCACCTGGGACAGGACACCTGGGGACATAAAACCATCCCATCAGTCACATGCTTTGGTTACCTTTCCACTGAC
This sequence comes from Dolichotis patagonum, assembly GCA_004027295.1. Classification (NCBI taxonomy): domain Eukaryota; kingdom Metazoa; phylum Chordata; class Mammalia; order Rodentia; family Caviidae; genus Dolichotis; species Dolichotis patagonum. The sequence goes on from PVJX010005389.1 coordinate 30,658, forward strand.
CTATGTCTGTCATTAAGGACACTCACCATGGGGACCTGTCACCAGGCACAGGATAAGACCCAGCAGTCTCATCCTGTAAACCACACTGCCACCTTCCCATAAGCCCTCAGCCCTGTCTTGAGATGGAGCTGTGAGGCTTGCACAGCCCATGAGCAGATTTTCAATCTAATGATGCAGTTTGTATTTTCATATAGGGTGCACACCTCCTATATAAAGGGGATATTGAGGTCACCTATGTCTGCTTTTTTTGTGTTACTGAGTGGAAACTCATTATGAATTCTAGCTGGGTTTGAGTCTGTGATAAGTGGGAAGTTAAATTCAGAGGAGTGGTGGAGGCAGGGTAATGATGACCCCACCTTCCTGGCCCTTTTCTCTCATTGTACCCAACTCCCTTCACACCCACGTTCTGGTCCTGGTAATTTAGGACCAAATTGAGCACAGCTTTCTCTGTGTCTCCCTGGTCTCTCTCCTATGATTCCATCCATGCTTCTTGAGAGCTTGCTTCACTGTCATTTCTTTTGTCAGGAGAGGCCCACCTGCCTCCTGCTCTATGACATCCAGTGATTCAAGTCCCACCTGAGCAGAGCCAGCAGAAACTTGAATTAAGGAGTTGAGCTCTGTGCTCACCTCACAGAGGTAATCAACTGGGAAGAGGAGGCCATCTGTGTTAAGTTTCCTGTTCCCTCATGACCTTGAAGATCTACTGGGTGGTCTTTATCTTTCTAGAGATCGCTTTTCTTCTTCTTCTAGGGAGGAGATTCCCACATTCCAAACACTTCTGTCATTAGAGTTTTCCGTTTTGTGCAATTTTATATTGTGGACATTATGGAAACTATAACAATGTCCCTAAAATTCAACCTGAACTCTTGTTAATCATGTTGTATCCACATTACTTTTGTTGGTTGGTTTTATTAAAGACAGTGTCATTTTATAAGCCAGCAATAGAGACTGACCTTTAATTCATTAGGTGGCAAAGGCTGGCCTCAAATATGCAGTAATCTTCCTGCCTCAGGCTACTAAATAACAGAATTACAGGACTATGACACCGTGCCTGATTCAAAACATGTATTTGCTTTGTTTTGCTTTGTGAAAATGGGTTTCCATTCAAGTTCACCTTCATGTTGAACCAAATAATCGAAATAATGCTGAGACTGATTTTTACAAATATTTTGGTTCATGTACAAAAACTTTAGCCAGTTTTTCATTGGTCAAAATAATACATTAATCTGGTCCTCACATGTTATCAAAAATTTAGAGATAATTGTAAGTAAAGCTAGAGGGATTTATGACAAAATGTCAACTCCATCCATGAAGGAACCTAAGGGCCAATGGGTTACAATTGTTTCCCTAACAAACAGTTTCTAAACTTACCTGTTAGCTGTACTGCTCACACTGTGATTATACATGACTTGATCAAAGTTTGTCCTCGTCTAGAAGGTGCCAAACCCCAAGGCATCACACACATAAAATGAAGAACAAATATGCTGATTCTTTTTAGATTCTTGCCAGAGACAAAATCAGATTCTTGCCAAAATCAGATGACATTAGACATTTTAATAGTATAGGAGATACTTGTGCAATTGTAAAAAGTAAATGCATGTGCATTCTTTATGCTAAATGTCAGACTCTAAAAACCCCTGAACCTTAACCTTATCCTCCTTATGGAAAGTCATTACTAGCTCCTCTTGGTGAAAATCTTTAACATTACTCATAATTATTCTAATAATACTATCGCTTGTCTCAGGCATGCTTAATTATTTCTTTGCCTCTGTCTCCTCCAGATCTAAAGCTGTACACCTTCCTAAGATAAAAATGCCTGGTGTCTATTGAGGGCCTTTAGATAGACCCTCCGCAGGTACCTCTGACTGCCTATCAACAACTACAACCCCCTTCACCCTGAAGAAGCCAGATCACTCATCACCCATTACTCCCTCATGGAAGTTCAGGTTACTTCTTCAGAGGGGGGATTTCCTTCAAGAAAAACATGATGAATACTCAAAATATCATTGCCATATCCCATTCAGAGTACGACAGACATAATTAATGAGTGGCCTTGAGTCCTTGTCCCTCTGTGCAGGAACCAACTAGGATATGTACTTGGTCTTGATGGTAAATCTCTAGTGATTTCTCTTGGGAAATTACACAAAGGGTGTGGGAGCCTCCCCACATCTTGGCAAGTAGCAGTGTTTGTGCCCCATTTAGGCAGACATTTGTCCTTGGGAATGAGCATGGGGATGAGTGGGGTGAAACCCCAGGGCCTTTCTCAAGTGTAGACTCTGAAGCTTGTTCACCTGCACAGGTCCTCTGTGGTCAGGCTGGGGCCTACTTCTGAAAAATCCATGTCTGTCCCTTTCCCATGCTTGGCCTAGAGCCCTGTGTTCTTAATGGTTTCCCTTGGAAACATGTGATAATATTTTTCTATTTCATTAACCTATGTTTCCATTTCTGTACACTACCCAAGATACAATGCTATTCATAGTATGGAGGAGGATATTTGGCCAGAAGGGAAGACTGTGCAATAGGGTTACTCTGTTTCCTCATCAATAGACATACCCATGGGTCACATCCTGCTCTACCACCTTACACATAAGCTTGATGTGTTTCTGGCAGATCTCTACAACACAGGGATTATTTTAATATTTCCTCTCCCTGCAGAATAAGAGGTGTAGACAGGAGACTAATCCAGGCACTCTGGGAAGAGCTGTGTTCTCACAGTAACATACACTGGATACTTCAGGTCTGCTTCTGAGAGATCTGTGAACTACATAGAGTTATTTAGCATTTCTTTTCATTAGTTGCAGGTCATAAATCCAAGCAAATATGAAGCTTAACACCTAAAAGTTATAATATGGTATTTGAGGTAATAAATTCACAATAATTGTATGGGGAATGGAAAAATGAGAGAGTATTCAGTCATATATGCCATATCCAGGGTATGGCTCCTGTGGCTCTCCCCAGCCAGGCACCAGCTAGGAGATGCTCACCAGGAAACACACATGGGCCCATCTGCCACGGCACAGAGAAGATGCTGCTGCTGCTGCTGCTGCTGCTGCTGCTGCTGCTGCTGCTGCTGCTGCTGCTGCTGTACAGAACACTCAGCTCTATGTCACCAGCACAAATGTAACCATGGTCAGCAAGGATGACCAGACATCAGGGTGCTAGTGTAGACCTCGCAGTGCCATCAGAAGAAGTCTTTCACCCACTGCCCCCTTTAACACACAGCCCTGGCCCCCAGGTCCTCTCCGCATGGGGTTGATCCTTGCACCAAGCCAAAACAGAATCTGCAGATTCATGTGGTTCTGAGGTCACAAATTCAGGCAGATCCTCTTCATGGGCCTTATTATTTTCTTTCATTAAAATGTTCTTGGTGGAAACTCACTTGAGATCCCTTCTGTCTCTCCCAGACAGAATTTTTCTTTCTCTCAATAAATATATTCTATTCTTTACCTCCTTTGTTCCTAAAATCCATTCTTCAATTTTAGAAAACATGAACTTGTACTAGACATCCAGTAGGTTGGGAGTTTCATTCCCCTGTATCATTTGGATGCCTTCCACCGACATCACTAGACAGAGACCAGACTTAAAGCTGTATGCCTACCCAATGATGAAAATGCCTAGTGTCTGTCAAGAGCCTTTAGATAGACCCTCTTTAGAGTATCCCTCACTGCCAATCAACAACTATTACCCCCTTCAGCATAAAGAAGTCAGATCGGTCATCACCCATTACTACCTCACGGAAGTCCAGGTTACTTCTTGGAGGGGGGAGTTACAGACAGCTGATTTAGTTAGAAATATTATAGGTAGTCAGATGGCTGGGCTCTTGAAGGAGCCAGTGCAGAAGACCAGATATCTTGCAACCTTGGAGGAGAGAGACACCTCTGTTGAGGGCCAGATCTCAAGACAAAAGCAAAACAAATACAACCATACACTAAGTATAGACATCAGAGATTGATATTCAAAACAAGTATGGATCACTCTGAGGAAGTCAGGAGTCACCATTCCAACCCACTACAAGAAAAGTCACTGCTCTTTAACCATGCCAGCTTGCTACATGACTCACTTCCCTATTTGTCTCCAATTTGGTCACTTTTACCTGAATAACTAATGTCATTGCTTGGCTATAGTTCTGTCCCACCCCATGCCCATTGTTATTTCCCATGTTTTCCTCATCTTGGGCCCATTTCACTTCATAGTTTTGCTCTGTAAAAGTCCTTAGAAAAGAGAGAGTCTTTGGCAACCCAGTTGGGACACATTTCTTTCTCCCAGACAGAAGTTTTCTTTCTCTCAATAAATATATTCTACTTTTAAAAAAATAAAATAAAATAAAATAAAATAAAATAAAATAAAATAAAATAAAATAAAATGTACTGGCACTACATGACTGATTTAAGACTCCTTACACTTTGAGTAAGCTTGAAATGACAGTAGTCCTCCCTCATGCATATGCTGTTGGAGGGAATGTCTGCATGATTTCTATCCAGTGTTGATCATGACCCCAGGGCAGTGTGGCCAGGAGCAGATAGACTGGGCCATACAGCCTCCCTGGTGAAGAGCAGGCTCAGAAGGAGAACTTGAGGAGGGAGTCAGGAAGCAGAGAGAGTTTGGGGGTGATGGGGAAGATCCCTGTGAGTCAGCAAGTGAGCAGCTTCAGTAGCAGTGCTCTGTGTCCTCTGTCAGGTTCTCAGGGGAAGGTAAGTACTTTACCTTCCCCTGTGAGCAATATCTGGACAAACACACCCACATAGAAAATGTTTAATAAACAGAAGGATCAAAGAGCTTCGCGTAAAATAGGACTGGATGACGTGGAGATGCAGCCAATGGTGGATATGGCAGATGAGAACCTAACAGGGGGATGATTAATCATTAAGTATTTCTAAACCAAACAATGTGTTACATTGTGTAGTCACTTGGATTTAAATATGGATTTACTGAAAAATACTAAGTGCATTTTATCAGGAGCTAGATGTTAAAAAACAAGAAGCCTTCTTCCATGAACATACAACATTATAGGATTAGACACAAGAGAATTCCTTGGAAACTCCATGCTCCAGTATCCTGAGTGAGACAACAGCCTAGTGGAAGAAAATCCCTTCAATTTTTCTCAGTTGCTCTAAAGTTGATCCCTTGTGCTCCATGTGTCCTGAGCACCCCCTGCTGATCCAGGCAATCCATGCAGGGAGGTTTCTGTGTAGGCTCACACCGAGGATGCCTCACTGTGCCTCACACAGTAATAGGTTGTACCCTCAGGGGTACTGCATTCAATCTTGGAAAATCTGGTTCTTGGTTCTGTCTCTACAGGTGGAGATATGGGAAATGAGTGTTTGGTTTTACCTCCTGAAAACCTCAAAACCTATTTCTCCCATCCACTCAAGCCTTTTCTTTGAGGTCTGCCAGATCCAATGCCACTGGTTGTGATGGGGAATTCAGAGACTGAGCAAGTGAGAGTGTTCCTATTTATGTCTGAATGTCCCCCAAGTCTCATGCACTCATGGGAGGTGGACCTTGGCAAGATGATTTAATCTAGCGTTTGTGCTTGGTTCATTGTCTAGTGCCAGGATTTCTCATATGAGTGTTACAGCTGCCCTGCATACAACATAAGGGAGAGAAAGAGGCATACTACTCACTTTTTGGTCTTTACTATTGCCACTTTTGGTATCTACTGCAGCTGCCATAAACAGTTTCCCCTCAGCCATGCCACCCTACCTTGGAAAAAGTTGAGTATGGACTGAAACTTCCAAAAACTGTATGCTAAATAAATCTTTCATTGCTTCAATTTTTGAATCAAGTGTTTTGTCCCAGTAATGAGAGAAAAGTAACCATGCCAAAATTTGGTACAAGAGGAATGGGGTTGTTGTTGTGATTATACCTGACCATGTGGCCTTACAGCCTTTGGAAGTGGCTTGTGGATAGAATTTGGAAAGGCTCAGAGATGTCACCTAAAAGAGGAGTGATGGAATGCCTTAGCTGTTCTGTATGAGGAATTCTGGTCAGAGCTCAGAAAACTAGGATTATAGAAATCCTGCCAATAAAAACCAGACTTTGGAGCAATCTTCTGGGAAGGACTGCACTGTTTGTTGGAGTCCAGGCAATGTGTGTTATGGCTTGCAAAAAGTTCATTTATGTTTTAACTGTGTCCAGAGACTTTGCCTAACATTATGGTTAAGGGTAGTGGACTAATTGATCTGGCAGAAGAATTTCAAGAAAATCAAATAGTGATTGGCAAATAGTGGTGGCAAAGATATTGTTGGGGTCTTTTAGCCAGATTTATGTTGCAAATCAGGAGCAAACAGCCAGCAGGATGATTCGAAACGTTATGAGTTTGGCCAGAAAGGCTTCAAAAAGCTGTGGACTGCAAAGATAAAGCTGAGGTGATCTCCATTGTTGAGAAGGAACAGAATAGAAAAGATGGCCTGAGACCATCACAGGAAACAGCAAATCTCTACCCTTTGGCAGCCTTATAATTGCAAAAGTGAAAGACTTTGCTTTGACAAGAAAGCTGCAGGGCATCACATTCCAGAATGGCATTGGCAGGCCCACCAGTTTCCAAAATGGCAGGAGCACAGAAAATTAGTTCCTTAGATTCATATTCAGAGTGCTCAGCAATCCAGGCAATCGACCCCTATAACCAAGACAGATGAAAGCCTGACTGCTGCTCCACCCAGCAGCAGACCTTGGTATTATCCACATGGCACTGGTTTTAGGTGCATGCAGATTGCAACAGTTCTGAGGTTAAAAAAGCTTCCACCCAGATTTCAGAAAATGTCCTGGGAGCACAGGTAGTGTGCCACTGAGAGGGCAATGTGTGATCCTGTGAGGGTGAAGCCAAAGCTGCAGTGAAGACAACAGAAGTCTGGAAAAGCCAGGAACATGGATCATCTAAGGAAAGCTGCAAGGATTGAGCAGCACAGGCTTATCAGGGGAGCTGTGAGAGCTACAACCACAAGTGCCACAGAGGAGGAGCCATGCTAGCATTTTGCATCTCACAATTTTCCATATTGCTTCAGATGTTCCATATAGAACAAAAGGACTTAGTGTTTGCCCTGCTGAATTTTGGATGTGCTTTGTTTGTATCCCTTTTTGCACCTTTTTGAATGGTAATATTTATTTTATGCCACTGAATGTTGGAAGTGCTTTTCATTTGTACAAGGGCTCATAGGTAAGAATTTTTCTGTATCTTGGAGACTTGAGATTTGGAATTTTCAGCAATGCTGAAACTGTCAGGATTTTGAAAACACATATTAGAGATGGACTAAATGCATTTCACATAAAGGATATACATGAGTCTTTGGGGACATGGGGCAGAATGCTATGGTTTAAGTCTGGATGCTTCCCCAAATCCTCCTGCAGTCATGGGGCACATTTCTAGAATTTATGATTAATTCACGCTCCAAAGCTGGGATTATGGGTGTGAGTGTTACAGTCACCCTATGGTGGATGTGGCCTACACACTAAGGGACAGTCTTCCTCTATGCTATTCACTTTTTGCTTTTGCTCCTCTTGCTGTCTTCTACAATGAACTGTTGCCCTCTGCTAATGTTTCATCCTGCCTTGAAGCCAGATGAGTATGGATTGAAACCTTCACAAACTGAGAGATAAATTAACCTTTCCTTTCTTAATTTTGGGTGTCAAGTATTTTATCCAAGCAATGAAAGAAAAGTAACCAAGACAGAAAGACAGGGTCTATAACGGCTACTTGAGGTCAGGGCCATAATGCTGTAGCAGCACCTGTGGACAAGTGTCATTATTTTGTATTAGTCACCTGTTTTCACTCCTCACTCTGGGTTCATCAGTCCTTATTGATATTGATACTCTCCTCAGGAAGCTTTCACCAGGCACAAGAATATTCCCAGCAGCCTCATTTTCGAAACCAGAGATCTGCATTCTCCAACCCACTCTCACCAGGGGATTGGGGGTTCTCACACTCAAAGTGGGAAAAATTGAACTTAGAATTTGAGTGATAATTTGCATATGAGGATTCTTTTATATGAAGGAAAGAGAACCAATTTGCATACTTTGTGTCTCATGAGACAACTTCCCTAAAAAATTTTTAAACTCTGATAAAAGAGCACATGTTCTAAACAAAATGTTAGAAGGTTATCAAAGTGAGACTCTACTTTCATGAGATCATACACCCTCTTCTACACAGCCCATTTGCATTCCAGAGCCCCAGCCCAATTCTCATCCTCACTGGCTCTGGTCCTTGCATCCTCAGTGTGGATGCCAGCACAGCTCCTGACTTCTTTGTTTCCTACACTAGGAGGTGGTCCCCATGTCCACTGAGACCTTCTCATACTGTCACTTTGCTGTTGTCACATACAGTCCAGGATGCCTTCTGTCCTAAGACAGCCTGTGAATCTATGACATAACTAGTCCGGGTATGAACAACATGGATGCAATAATGTGTGTCCTGTGTTTCACTGGCAGGGATAATCCTAGATATTTGGGGAAGAAAAATCATTTAAATGCTCCATTATGCACGACACTTATGTATGTCATAATCAACCATCTGATCTCTAAGTTCAGCTTCACTTCTTCAATATGCAATAATCTTGAATTTAAACCTCCTCCTTCTTCAAAACCTCATGTTACTCAGAAAGCATTCAGAGCTTGGTTCCGGCTATGTTACAGTGTTCCAATTGTAAAATGATAGGGGTAAGCATAAAAGACTTCCCTTCTATTGTGGGAAGGGAATTAGTACATTTGCATTTCTATGTAGGACGGTTATCCAACATTAGGGTATTCATGAGTTCCTCTTTAAACCATAGTCTGGAGACTATGGTTTAAAGAAATGTATCTGGTTGTCAAATTGTCAATGGGTATAATGTGACAGTTAACTGATGGTGCCAATTTGAGTACTACATACCAAACCAAATTTGCCCAGCAAAGTTCTGGGGGTCAGAAGACCTATTCAAAGTAAAGTTGCTGCCAGATTGTTATAAAAAAAGGAACAAAATAGGCAGGATTTGTTGTATTCCTAGGCAGGAATTCTAATATTCAACACCTTGCAAACTATCTCCTGGCTTTCAGCAGACTCTTCTGCCTCAAGCTCAGACCATTCAGACTTCTTCTACAGACTCCTTGTTCTCCTGTTAGATTTGCAAGGGACACTACAGTGGTCTCGAGGCCTTCAATTGGCCTATTTGAATATCTAGTGCACAGACAAGCCTTTTGTACTCTTCCACATCTGATTCTGTGGGCAGCCACTGTAAACAAATCCTGCATATTCTTACATTAAATCTGTTTCTATATTATGTGCTGACTTACAAATGACTACAATTCATAGCCATCTTCCTTCTTATGTGTCACAATCAGATACAGCAGTATGGTTATTTTTTGGTACAAGTGGTAGAGAAATTAGTACAAAACTGTAAGTTGTATCAATATAAACATGAAAAGTTAACACACTGATGCTAAGAAAATTTTATGTAATTCCTAATACTGACCTCACCATGAAAGTAAAATTGATTAATTTATGCATTTGATATAATTGTTTTTATATAGGACTCTTGTTCAAATATGAAAAATAAAACATTTGCTAATCTACAAGTTGCAAAAACAAACTTTTCAAATTTATATGTTCACCCGTCTCTAAATATGTATACATATAAAATATCCAATTAAAAAATCTTTATTTACATATAATATGAATTATTCAAACCAAGAAAATTAAAATCAAAGCTAGTAAGAAATCTCATCAATTAAAAATCAAGGAGTAAATTTGATTTTTTAGTGCCCTACACCTACTAATAGGAAAAAACAAACTAAAACTACATATATTAACCATATGTAGGAAATGCATTTCATCTTGTTGAATTAGAAGACTGTATTTATTAATTTTAAAGACAATGGTTTACACAAAAATATGTCAGTATTTTTTATAGTAAAGACTATAGATACATAATTCAGATATTTACAAGTGATTTTACACTCTAAGATACCTTCATCTGGGAGTGTATTTTCTGGCAATTTTATGAAGAAATATTGACATTGAAATTTTCATTAAATTTATACAGGTCTCTAGCACATGAAGCATTTTTAAAGAATTTCAAAATAGGCTTAAGTATGTAAGGTTTCTCCACAGTGTGACTTCTTTTATGTAACTGATTAAAACTGCTCATTGAATACCTTCCCCACATTGCTTATACACATAGGGTTTCAAACCTGTGGGAGATCTACTTATATGAGGGGACTCATCAGCAAATCTTTTTCTACAGTTTACCTGCCTAGGATTACTCACTTGTGGAGCTCTTCCATGACTTTAACCATATTTTTGTGTAGTGAACCCTTTCCCACAGTGCTTCCACAAGGTTTCTGTCCAGGGTGAGTTCTCTCGTGTATTTGACAATAACTGTTTGTAGTGAATCATTTGTCACATTGCTTACACATGAAGGGTTTCTCCCCAGTGTGAAATCTTTCATATATTTGACAGGTACTTTGTTGACTGAATGCTTTCTCACATTGCTTACATGCTTTGGGTTTCTCCCCAGTGTGAATCATGTAAGTATTTTTTTTCCCTTTTACACTGCTTACATGTATAGGGTTTCTCCGGTGTGAGTTATTTCATGCATTTTAAAATTACTCTGTTGTCTGAATGCTTTTCCACACTGTTTACATGTGTAGGGTTTCTCCCCAGTGTGAATTCTTTCATGTATTTTATAGCACATCTGTCTACTGAATGCTTTTCCACATTTCTCACACACATATGGCTTCTCCCCAGTGTGATTTCTTTCATGTATTTTACAATTACTCAGTGTAGTGAATGTCTTCCCACATTGTTTACATGCATAGGGTTTCTCCCCACTGTGCCTTCTTTCATGTATTTTACGGCAACTCAGTGTAGTGAATCCTTTCCCACACTGGCTGCATGCATAGGGTTTCTCCCCAGTGTGACTTCTTTCATGTATTTTATAACACATCTGTCTAGTGAATGCTTTTCCACACTTCTCACACACATACGGCTTCTGCCCAGTGTGAGTTCTTTCATGTATCTTACAATAACTCAATGCAGTAAATGCTTTCCCACATTGCTTACACATATAGGCTTTCTCTCCTGTGTGGGTTCGTGAATGTCTGCGAAATATAGACTTATCAGCAAATCCTTTCCCACACTGCTTACATACATACGGTTTCTCCCCAGTGTGACTCTGTTCATGTATTTTACGATAACTCAGTGTAGTGAATGCTTTTCCACACTGGTTACACATATAGGGTTTTTCTCCAGTGTGACTTCTTTGATGTATTTTACAATAACTCAGTGTAGTAAAAGCTTTCCCACACTGTTTACATATATAGGCTTTCTCACCTGTGTGAGATCATTTATGTTTGCAAAATGCAGACTTATCAGCAAATCCTCTTCCGCATTGCTTACATACATAGGGTTTCTCCCCAGTGTGAATTCGTTCATGTACTTTACGATAACTTGGAGTAGTGAATGCTTTCCCACACTGGTTACATGCATAGGGTTTTTCCCCAGTGTGACTTCTTTCATGTATTTTATAACACATCTTTGTAGTGAATGATTTTCCACATTTCTCACACACATATGGTTTTTCCCCAGTGTGAATTCTTTCGTGTATTTTACGATAACTAAGTGTAGTGAATGCCTTCCCACACTGCTTACGTGTATAGGCTTTCTCACCTGCTTGGGTTCCGGTATGTCTGAAAAATGCAGACTTACCAGTAAATTCTTTTTCACCTTGCTTACTTATATATGATTTCTTCCTAGTATGAATTCTTTCATGGATTTTAATACCACTGGGAGGGCTGGAGCCTTTCAATCTTTTCTCACACACAAAGGTCTCCTCTCCAAGGTGAGTTATTTCCCGAAGGTCACAGTTAGTGTTGCCACAGTGTTCATATTGATAGTTTTTCTCTCCAGTCTTTGTCCTTGCTTGTTTTGGAAAGTACCGGACATTGCTGCAGGTTTTTCCATGTTCATTACAATTACACAGCTTGTCACCTGAGCTCACATACTCACATGGTTTCAGTCCAGTGTCAGATAAAATGGGCACATTTAGTGGAAAATGCCCGATCAGGGGCTTTCTACAAGCTAGACTTTCACCAGGCTTTAGAGCAGCTTGTGGCATGTCCACATTCTCATCTGAAGTCCAAAGAAATAGATTTCTATGTTGATTCCAAGCTTCATTATAATCGAATTTTACCACCTCTTCATTTCTTAACAACAACAACAAAAAAGGACAAGAATGTCAATCACAATAAAAAGCTCTCCACATCCGTACTTTACCAGGACAAGTTCCAACTTGATAGTGGATAAAAGGGTTTTGGTCTGTGTAGGCTGAATGCCTCGGAAACCTCCTCCAAAACACCCACTTCCCTAAGAATTTTACTCATTTGGAAATTGTAAATTGATGTATGTCTGTAATATATAAGGTCTAGTTTCACTTAGGTCATTAATACACAGGTGTATCTCACATGGATCTCTTCTGGCACCTTTTCCCACATCTCTGTTCCTCTCTCTCCTTACCCGGTACATCTTTTTCATCTCCAAAAACAGCCTTCCTATTCTCTATCACCTCTCTTTCGTTTCACCTCCCAACTTACATTTTGGTATCTCATATGAAAGAAAAATATCATGATAATTCCCTTTATTTGTCTCACTTATTTCATTTAACATTATGAGATGGAGTCCATCTCCCAAGTTGTTATTTACCAAAAGAGGTATCACTTTTCTTTATGGCTGAATACGCAACATACTTTTCAATGCTGAGGATTAAACAAGTCTTAGTGATAAATTACTCTTTTAGTTTCTTTATTCTGAGAGCTTCTTTATTTGGTCAGGGTGAAGTTCATGCTGTCTTCCTGCTGGCACAGCTTAACAGAGCGCTGGGATTATCAGAAGGCACCATGATGCTGAGCCCATCCCACATGCTCCTTATCTATGTGTGTAACTGTGGACATCTAGGCTGTTACAAGAGATTAGGTCTCATGATTTCCAGGAATTAGACATTGTGAATACCCAGGCATACGCTGCTCTGATGGGTACGCATGTGTCGCTAAGACAGGATGATTTTAAATGTTTCAAAATATATTTAGGGAAGTTTACCTAGATCAATGCAAAATTCTATTTTAATTTTTTGAAACATTTTTATATTTATTATCGAATTGGTTCTATTTTATGTTCCTACCAACAATGTATGAGCGTGCCTTCTAAGAATTTTAAATTCCAATTCTCTGCAGGGTGTTTTCAAAACCTCTATTATTACAACACTAGGAATTTAATTTACAGTGTGAACAATGCTTCCAAGTTAGCAATTTTTTAGATGATGTATGTCTCATATTAATATATATGTAGATGAACAGATATCTTCAAGATGAGTTTCTCTCAAAGAACAAAATTTATTCTTATATGCCTACACACAGTATATAAGTCCAATAATATTACACATTTTCATGATGTTGGTCATGAAAGAACTTTTCATACTGATATATAAGATAATGGTTCTTGCTGCATAATATCACAGCTTAATTTTCCTGAACAGGAATAATTATGTATTTAAGTGTCAGATTATAGAAAATTAAACTGTATGCATATCTGGACAACGTTTGTAAGATTAAATAAATTTGACCATTATTTCCTTTTTAAAGTTTCTTTGTAATATTTATGCTTACACACTGACTCTAAGGGAATATTAGTTTTACATATAAATGTACCTTACCTTAGATTTCTTGAGCAACTTTTGTATTCTTCTATTTGCTGGCTCTCCCAAGTCCTTCCTTAAATGTAACCATAAAAATATAAAAAGTCACTATATCATTATATAATTATTAGCAGACCACAGTTAGATTTATAGTATAAAGTAAATAGGCCTGAAATATTCTTCAAAATGTTTTCCCATTCCATTTACTGCATCTGTTCCAATCAGCAACAACCAATGCCCTCTCATTGTGTTAGTGAGGAAGTGTCACCCTTACCTATAGCAGTCATATTCATAAATGTTTCCCACATCACATCTCTGCAGAGCTTCTTTTGGGTTGGATTCAGCACAGCCCACTCCTCCTTGGTGAAATTCACAGTTACATCCTCCAAGGTCACTGCCTCCTAAAGAACCACATACATATTTCCTCAAAGAAGACTGAGATTCACACCCAGAGATATTTGATCTCTTCTCATAAAAGTTGAATTGAAGCTCATTCTTTCCAATATTAACTCCATGCCTCCATCACCTAATTACACACAGCAATTCTGATGCTTGATTCCAACTCACTCTTCCAGCAATAGCAGAATAGTAGCACTAGTTGCCTGGCAGGGTCACTGAAATTTGTGCAGTTTCTATGGTAGGGCTCATAGAGGGTGCCTGCAAATCCCTACCCACAAAACAGTGGCAGATAAATATCTAAGCAATGGTTCTGAGTTAGGTTCGGGTAACAGATGACAACTATTTTCAAATCTAATTCTTCTTCTTCTTTTTTTTTTTTTTTTTTTTTTTTTGGTCTCAGGCTGAATTAAGAAATCTGATCTGGTTGGAAGAAAAAACTGAATGGAATATTAAATAAAGTTTATGAGTAATAATGAAAACACTAATGTAAAAACAGTATTATCAGAGCAAGACTATGAGCCATGAAAACAGTACAAGGGAGATATATTACACCAAATCATCAACTTGTACTCAGATATAAGACATTCTAGGAGCATCTAAGGGAGATTAATGAGGGGAGCAACAGAAATACACTGAACCTAATAAAAATGAAGATATCACAAGGTAATCAGGCACTAATTAAAAGTGGAAAACCTCAGCCAGTTGTGGAGGTACATCACTTTAATCCCAGTACCTACAGACTTAGCAGGAAGATGCTGTTTGAGAACTGTCATGACTTCAAGAGAGAGCTTTGGACCATCCCTCCCAGGGGTTACAACCCCACCCAGCATCCAGGACCACCAAAGGATGCATGGGAATTCTGCACTGGTCTGACTGGACCACACCCAGCAACCTCCATTGAGTCCTAGGAGCTGAGTGCATTCAACGTGATTTCCAGTGCACATGACCTCATGGAGAGCTTTGGACCATCACTCCCTGCTGTTAGGGCCCTGGCCAGCATCCTAGACCACCAGAGGATGCATAGGAGGTCCCACTCCTGCCTGACAGGGCCACGCCCAGTAACTTCCACTCAGTCCTAGGGGCCTAGGGCGCACAAGGTGATTTGCAGCAGGCCCAGGGGAAGCTTTGAAACATTGCTTGAAACCCAGAAATATAAGAAAATGACAAAACAAAAGACCAAAATGCAATCTCAAACCTCCAGCCTACTTCAAGCAAGCCTAGGACCCATGTACACAGAAGAAAATATAAGCCATACAAATGAAATGCCTGAAATGATAACAATTGAAACAAAGACAGAACTCCGGGAAGCTATAAAAGAACTCAAATAAGAAATAATCTCCCAGGTAAAAGAAGAAATGATAAATGTAATGAAATAAATATAATGAAAGAACACATCTAAAGAAGACATACTTAAAAAATTAGAGGAACAGTGCAAAAAGATGGAAACACTAAATTAACAATATAAGAAACAATCAGAATGTATGAACCAGATTCGAAGAGATATACAAGGAATCAAAAATTCCATTAAGAGTTAGCAAAACCTCTGCAACAAAAGTGAAGATAGAATTTCAGACCTTTAAGACAAGATTGCAGCTAGAGAACAGGAAACAAAAGAACATTTAAAAATAACAAGGAATCAGGAAATAATAATTCAACAGCTGCAAGATGATGAAAGAAAAACAACATTGACAGAGATAAATGAAAAAGAAGGGGACAACACAAATGATATCAAGAGGATTTTTACAGAAATAGTAGCTGAAAATTATCCAAACATTGGAATGGAAACTGACATACAGATCAGTGAAGCATACAGAACTCCAAATAGCCATAACCAAAATAAAACTGACATACAGATCAGTGAAGCATATAGAACTCCAAATAGCCATAACCAAAATAATAATAATCAACATCCCAGAAATACAACATAAGAACAGAATATTAAAAGCTGTTAGAGAGAAAAGACAGATCACCTATAAAGGAAAACTTATCAGAATAACACAAACAATGAAGGCAAGAAGAGCATGTAGTGAAGTATTTCAGATCCTAAAGGAAAATGACTTCCGAACATGATTGATGTACCCTTCAAAACTGTCCTTCAAGCTCAATTTATGATAGCTAAATCTTGGAAACAACCAAGATGCCCATCAACTGCAGAGTCGATGAAAAAGATGTGGTATTTTTACACAATGGAATACTACTCAGCTATGAAAAAGGATGATCTTGAGGCCATCATAGGGAAATGGAGTCAACTTGAGACCATCCTCATTAGTGAAATAAATTAGAATCATATTTATAAATATCACATTGTTTCTCTAGTGTAAAAAGTAATAAGAAATGTAGGAGTAATAAAACCCAATATGTGTAATTGCTACTGTAAAAGAGAGGAAAAGAAAGTGCTCTAAAGGATATATGCACATATGTTTAAGTGTGTAAGATGGATGACAATACTAGTTTTTCTTAGATGGTTGAGCAGAACTGTTAACAGTCTCATTGTTTGAATGTCTACTTTGCATGCTTTAATTTTGTAACTTAAACAACTATTTCCAATGATGAGAGTATGTAATGGATCAAGGGGCGATTTCTTAGTTTTTTAGGGTTTTTTTGTTATTGTTGTTGTTTTGGGGTTTTTTGTCTGTTTGTTTGTTTTTGGCTCTTTTATTTTTTTCTGTATTGTTGCTACCATTTTTCTGTTTTGTGTCTTTTTTTCTCTTTAAATAAAATTTTAAAAAAAAGAAATCAACTGATAACGAATATTGGTGAGGCTGTTGGGAAAAAGGAACACTGCTCCACTGTTGGTTGGAATGTAGACTGGTGCAGCCACTATGGAAATAAGTATGGAGATTTCTCAGAAGAATAGGATTGGAAGTTCCATTCAATTCAGCTTTCCCCTCCTGGGTATTTTCCCAGAAAAACTGAAAAAGTAATGTCACAGTGATATATGTGCACCCATGTTCATAGCAGCACAGTTTGTAATAGCTAAATCTTGGAAACAACCAAAATGCCCATCCACCGCAGAGTATACGAAAAAGATGTGGTATTTTTAATACAATGGTATTTTTAATACAATGGAGTATTACTCAGCTATAAAAAAGGATGATATTGCGGCCTTTATAGGTAACTGGAGGCAACTTGAGACTATTCTCTTAAGTGAAATAAATAAGAATCATATTTATAAATATCACATTGTATCTCTAGTGTAAAAACTAATAAGAAATGTAGGAATAATAAAACCTAAAATGTGTAATTGCTATTGTAAAAAAGAGAGGAAAAGAAAGTGCTTTAAAAGGCATAGAACTGCATGGATGTTTAACTGTGTAAGACAGATAAACATATTACTAAGTTTTTGTTGTACTGTTGACCAGAACTCTTTGTAGTCTGTTTGAATGTCTACTTTGTATGCTTTAATTTTGTAACTTGAATAACTGTTTCTAAGAGTACAATATGTAATTTATCAACTAGTGATTTAAAACTGTTTGTTTTGAGCTTCTGGGTTGTTTCTAGCCTTTTTCTGTTTTGTTTTTTCTCCTTAAATAAAATTTTAAAAAGAAGAAAAAAAAACTGTCCTTCAAAATGGATGGAGAAATAAGATACTTCCACAACAAAGAACAGCTGAAGAACTTCATGATCACCAAATCAACCCTGCAAAGAATACTGAAAGACATTTTAGATAGACATAGGAAAAAAACACTAAGCAAGGCAGACAAACAGAGTGGAAAAGTAAAGAAGCAACAGCAGAAAGATAACATGTCAAAAATACACCAATATATAACACTTGTAACCATTAATGTAAATGGCCTCAATTCAAAAATTAAAAGAAACAGACTGGCAGAATGGATCAAGAAACAACATCCAACCATATGCTGTCTACAAGAAAACCATCTGACCCAAAAGGAAACTAACAGACTAAAAGTTAAAGGATGGAAAACAATACTTCATGCAACAGGAACCAAAATAAATAAATAAATAAATAAATAAATAAATAAAAGCAAGGGTAGCTATTCTGTTTGCAGACAATGTGAACTACAAACTAAGAATGATCTGAAGAGATGAAGAAGGTCACTATATACTAGTTAGGGGAAAACTGCATGAGGAAGAGATAATAATCTTAAATATATATGCACCAAACTTGGGAGCACCAGCTATACAAAACAATATTAACAGGAATGAAAAATCAAATAAGCAGTAAGGCAATTGTAACAGGAGACCTTAACAAGCCATTGACACAGACAGATCAACTAGACAGAAAATCAGCAAAGAAATAACAGAACTGAATCACACCTATGAACAAATGGACTTGATAAACGTATACAGAGTGTTCCATCCAACAACATCAGAATATACATTATTCTGAGCAGTAGATGGGACATTCTCTAAAATAGACCACACACTAGCCCACAGAACATATTTAAGTAAATGCAAAAGAATTGAAATTATCCCATTCATGTTATCGGATCATAGTGCCATGAAACTAGAAATTAATGATAAAAGAAACTTCAAAAATCCCACAAGCACATAGAAATTGAATAATACATTTGTGATCAATCAGTGGGTCACAGAGGAAATTAAAGAAGAAATTAAACAATATCTACAAGCAAACAAAAGTACAAACATAACTTACCGGAATCGGTGGGATGCAATCAAAGCAGTACTCAGAGGAAAATTTATTGCACTGAGTTCCCACATCAGGAAGACAAAACAAACACAAATGAACAACCTGATGCTATAGCTCAAACATCTAGAAAAACAAGAGCAACTCAAGCTCGAAGCCCAAAGAAGGGAGGAAATTATAAAGATGAGAGCAGAAATCAATGCAATAGAGACTAAGAAAACAATACAAACAATCAATGGATCAAAGAGTTGGCTCTTTGAAATAACAGATAAAATTGATAAGCCCCTACCCAACCTTATTAAAAAAAGGAAAGAAAAAACTCAAAATTCATGCAATAGGAATGAAAATGGTAAAATACAGACTCTGTTGAAATACAGAAGATCATCAACACCTGTTTCGAAAACCTTTACTCTCATAGTTCAATAACACAGAAGAAATGGACAAATTCCTAGAAACATGAAATACCAAAGATGCATCAAGAAGATGTAAAACTGCTGAATAACCCAATTTCTATTAATGAAATTGAAAATGTAATTTAATCCTTACTAACAAAGAAAAGCTCAGGCCCAGAAGGATTCACCGCATAATTCTACAAGAAATTCAAAGAAGACTTAATGCGGACACTCCTCAAACTCTCAGATGAAATCAAAGGGAAGCAATTCTTCCTAAGTCATTCCTGGAAGCAAATATTACTCGAGTACCAAAACCTGAAAAGGCCCAACTAAAAAACAGAACTAAGGCCAATCTTTCTAATGAACATAGATGCAAAAATTCTCAATAAATATTGGCAAACATTTACCAATGCAGCAAATCATCAAGAAGATTATACACCATGACCAAGTGGGATTCATCCCAGGAATGCAGGGATGGTTCAACATATGTAAATCAATAAAGGTAATCCACCACATTAATACAGCCAAAAGTAAGAACCACATGATCATCTCTATAGATGCAGAAAAAGCTTTTGATAAGGTCCAATACTCATTCATGACAAGAACCTTACAGAGAATTGGAATAGATGGTCTTTACCTCAATATATATGATAAAGGCCATCTACGACAAACCTACAGCCAGCAACATATTACATGGCCAAAAACTGAAAGCCTTTACTTTAAAATTAGGCACAAGACAAAGATGTCCTTTAATATCACTCCTATTCAATATAGTGCTGGAAATACTAGCCAGAGCAATTAGACAACAGAGAGAAATAAAAGGAGTAAGAATAGGAAAAAAGGAACTTAAATTATCATTATTTGCAGATGACATGATATTCTACATAGAAAACCTGCAAAACTCCATTGAAAGACATTAAATATGAAAATTACTCCAGAGATAATAGAACATTTCAGTACTCAATATTCATGCAGATTATAAATGACAATAGTGAAGAAATTATTAAATGTATCAAAGGAATTGTTAAAAAGTCAACCAAATGCATTGTAATTAAATTTTGGACAAAAATCCTAAAGTTACATGAATTGAAACAGAAAAAATACAAGAAACAAAACAACAGAATAGGAATAGACTCAAAATGGAACACACAAAAGGATCTTCCCTTGCATGTAACATCCATTTGATTGTATCTGATGAGCTCATCAGCACCTACAGAATATTTATCTGTTACTAAACTCTCCTCCTGTTTTTAGGCTTGTGACCTCTGACCCAATCTCAGAACAAGGAAGCACACAATCCTTCATTTGTTATCACTCTAAGAACGATCGACTTCTGGAGAAGTTTACTGCTGTAATTGATGACTTTTGCCATCCTCCAAAATCCCCTGCTCTCCCATTTCCTTTTTACTGCGCTTTGCTCTTGACTGCCCAAAATCCTTTTATTCTATTTAGTCATATGCCTGCATACCTTAACTATGGGAATTTACACCGACTTCAGTATGTTTTACATAAAAATAACATTCAATATTTCAATTAAAAAAAAACTCTGTAAATGTTCCACAGACTACAAAGCAGTTAGTTCAGAAACGATGTCCCTTTGCCTTTCCAATCATATCAATATCACATTTACACCTCCCTGTAGGTGCCCCAGTTCAACGCGTTATCTCACTGTGGATTTAACAGGAATCTCTTAGCAGGAACAAGTTGGACTCCCTTTGTAAAACATGAACATCACCTCCATCTTTCACAGTGTTCAAAGCTCTATGGAAAGCCTGAAATAGGGTACATGTGAAGAATAATTTAGGTAGCTAGCTTATAAATAAGGCAATTAACTAAGGAAGGGCCACATACAGAGTTGGGAAATTAGCCATTTTAATAAGAATTAAAATGAGAAGAGCCAATTACTTAGAAATTTGAACCAAGTGAACTTTCTGTCCAACAAGGAATGTAGCCACTGCCTACTAAGTGTCTGAGTTTCCAGGAATGTAAAACACAAACTATCCAGTGTTTCTCTAAAATCCTATTTTCCTTTTAACAGTGCACGTTGAAGAAATGGGTGAGAGAGCCTGAATTCGAAGTGATTATTTTAAAACCACAGAGCCCTCTGGGATAGGTGGCCACTAAACGCCTGAGCATTTACTGGACTCTGTTTATCTATAATTAGCTCTGGATCGAGAGAACACAGGGCTACTCACTGGGGACGCTTCCTGAAATCAGGGCGCTATTATTCCTCTTTCCAATAAAATCTCTGCTAACATCCTTCTTTTGGTTTGCCACTTCATTCCTCAATGTTTTGAGGCCACGAGCTCTGTTCGTGCAGTAACGCAATTGCAAACAGATGTCTCACACACAAAAAAATGCAAAGTGATGAGATTTTTTATGGCTTGTATGGAACCCGGGATTTCCCCTACAGCTCGCTCCAGACTGCTGGGGATACTACTGTGCTGGGGGCTGCCCAAGAAGGTATCCTGAGCTGGCAGCTTCAGAGCACGCTGGGGACGCAGCGCTGTCCCTGCCTGAGCCAAGGGGAAACGTTTCAAATGACGACGCAGCCCCGAAGTCCACCAAGGCCTCGGCATCTGGAGCTGAGCAGGGACGCTGCAGATCGCCACGGCTGTTTCTGAACCACGAACATCCAGAAAGCACCAGATTCCTCCCATCCCCAGCTCCCGTCCCACAACGTCACCATTGTGTGGCCTGATGGTCTCCCAGGGTCCTTCCAATGCAGCTCGCAGCCAGTAGAAATTATGGAATATAATGGTGTAGTCAGCCGGGAGCTGTCAGCAATGCACTAAGATGCGCACTGCGGCGCCATGACACAGGAAGTGTACGCCTCCCTCACCAGACCTGATTGGTTGGTTCGGACCTCATCGCTGATTGGCTCCTGCTCTTTTGACACCCAGCTCAAGGAACATTGCAATAGAAACAAACCTCTCTCAGCAGGGGTGGAGCGCAAAGGCTAAAGTGTAACCCAGGAATTGCTAGACCAATCTAGCCTCTCCTAACAGATGCTTGCATTTAGGCTTTTCTCCTGTCTTTCCAAAGATCTTGTGGTTTTCTTAATGAGCTTAATGGCTTTATTTCCTGAAAATGGGTCACAAATGTGCTCAGGTTCCAGGTTGCTGTCCCATGAAAGAGTCAATCCCTTGATGTCAGAAAACGTCATAAGTCCAGGTCAGCCCAGAACAAATTAGAATAGAGGGAGTCCCTGCATTTGGTAATGAGGCAGGTGGTTTTCTTACCAGGATTTTCCCACTGTCTGTGTCTCATTTTCATCCATAAAAATGAGTATTTGGTCCTGAGAGGAAAACAATTATTGTGTGAATGAAGATATTGGAGTTGCATGTTAGCAACATTCGCAAATGAGTAAAAATTTTTAAAAAGCAACCATTCCTATTCGCTGAGACAAGCTTCATACTTTATCCAAGATTCTATAAAATACCAGAATTTTGAAGATGAAGATATTTTGGGCGTGAAGGCCAGAAAAAAGGCTGGAACAGCCCATTTCACCCACCTGATCACTTCCTCGTGATGAGGTAGGTATACAAAATGGCTTTAGGCTGTAAGCTGGTCCATCAGGTGTTGAAATTCTCCACCTGTCAAAATTTACCTCGAGTCAGGTGATACACTCGTGTTAATAACTGTGGCTTGAGAGATGCATAGAATATTAATAAAGCACACTTGTCGATGTGTCTGGTTGAATCACGATAGCGTGACCTGAGGGACCAAATCTATCCCCTGACTCCTTCCTCTCAGCTTCTTTCCTTTCTCTCTGGATTCTGGGTCTTTCATACTCAGTATCTTTGTCTGTTATTCCCATTTACCATGATATTTCTGCATTAGAAACAGTCAAAAAGACTGTAGTCCCTGAAATAATGAGAGAAAACAGTCTTTTGCTTTTACTTCTTATATTTTGTGTTGTGATGTTTTAATTCTTCTGGGAAGATACCAAGGAAAAGAATAGCTGGGTCAAATTAGAACTCTAATCCTAGTTTTTTGAGGAATCTCCACATTGATTTCCAAAATGTTTGCACCAGTCTACACTCCTGCCAACAGTATAAAAGGGTTCCTTTCTCCCCACAGCTCCCAGCATTTATTTGTTCATTTCTTGGTGATAGCCATTGTTTCTGGAGCGAGGTAGTTTAATTTGCATCGCTTGGATAACAAAAGATGTTGAACTTTTTTTCATATGCTTATTTATCATTTGTATTTCTTCATCTCAGAAGTATATATTTATATGAGATGCCTCTTTCTGGATTCAGTACTTAAATTTTGGGGTTCTAATTTTTTTAATTCTTTATATTTTCTAGATATTAATCTTTTGTCTGAAGGACAATCAATGTTTATAGCAAAAAAGTTTGTAATAGCGAAATCTTGGAAACACCACAGATATCCATCAACAAAGGAACAGAAAAAAAGATGTTTGAGTTTTTTTGTTTGCTTTTAAACAATGGAGTACTAAGTCATAAAGCAAAACAAAATTGAGATAATTCTAAGTATATGGGATACACCTTGAAACTACATGATTAATTGAAATAAACTAAACACATACCTATAAATATACTATTTCCCTGGTGTGAGAGACTGAAAGACTAAATAAGAATCAAAATACATAATGGATATTGTGAAATGGAAATAAATTAATCAAAAGGAAAGAGGAACTGAGGGGGAAGAAGGGAAAATGAAAAAAGGAGGATAAAACAGAAACAAAGCTTTGTAAATAAGGAAAAGAAGAGGTGTTGAAAGGAGGAGGAGATTGGAAAAAAGAGAAATCAAGATATATCATGTAAAGGTTCAGTTCCCTATGATGAATATGATCATCCTTATATATCTAAATGGTACTCATAAACGTAGTTTACCATAAAGAGATTTAAAGGCATTTTAAGTGTCCCAGAA
Source organism: Dolichotis patagonum (assembly GCA_004027295.1). Lineage (NCBI taxonomy): Eukaryota > Metazoa > Chordata > Mammalia > Rodentia > Caviidae > Dolichotis > Dolichotis patagonum. Next base: position 54,612 of record PVJX010005389.1, read on the forward strand.
GACTCCCCAGTTCTGCTCTACCAGCATGCCCCACATGGTAACACTTCTGAAAATATTCTCCTACAAAATATTTTGATGTATATTTCAGTCTCAGTAAAGATGCCACAGTAAACAAAGCTATCTATTCAATTACTGTGTAAGAGTGCTTCAGAGTATTTAAATTTCTGCAGACTTGTTTACTAGACAAGCCCTTTTGGTAAGAGTAAAATATTGATTCCCACTGTACCCTTGGTCTTTCAACCAATTTATCATTATATTGTTTGTTGCCTCTGATGTAGAAATAACCTCTTTTACATGAATAGAAATGAATGCATAGTAAAAATTGAATCCCAATCAGATTACCAACAATAAAGCAATAAATAAACACTGACAGGAACTGAGGTTTCTGGGTCTAGAGCATGGAGATTCAAGTGCAAGGGATAGAAATGAATGCATAGTAAAAATTGAATCCCAATCAGATTACCAACAATAAAGCAATAAATAAACACTGACAGGAACTGAGGTTTCTGGGTCTAGAGCATGGAGATTCAAGTGCAAGGGAGACAACCATGCACTGTGGATTGCTTCCTGGATCATATCAGAGAATTCAATCAGAAGCCCACTGTGAAATTCTATATGCCCTCTAAAGTTCATGTTTTGGGAACAGAATATCTCATGAGGCAGTGTTGAGATATGGAACCCCCTAAAGGATGGGCACATTTGTGTTTTCTTCTCCTGAATAGAATGATGTTATTAACTTGAAAATGGAGGATTTATGACTGGGGTGGGCATCTTATAAAACAGGACTTACCTGTGCTTTCTATTACACTAGCAATTACATGACACTTAACTATATATCATGCAAAAAATGTGTTTCACTAGATTTTTGTGTTCTGCTCCTAGGCTTTCCAGCCTCAGTAATGTAATTGTATATTTTCATGCTGTATTAGTCATCCTGTGTGGGACATCCTGACACAAGAATAAGTAACACTGACAAGATCACAGAACAGAACAAAGGTACTTGCTTCATGACGTCCAATCATTTTCCCCAAAACAAGTCCACGGTTGACAAAAATTCTTTTGGCAGTGTTGTTCCTGATAAATCATGCCATCATTCATACTTTTTGCAGAGATTTATAACTAGGGATAGTTTACTGATTGTCCACGTGAATGAAAAATGCCTAACTAAATGGGAAAAGCATGGTTCTGAGTACAGAAGAACAACTGTAAAGAGGATTGTTGCCAAAATGGTATAAAAGAGAAACAAAGAAATTCTTGGTTCTTTTTCTTTAATGTAGTTCCAGTGTACGCCTTCAACTTGGACACTGTCTCCTGACTTTCAACACAGATACTTCAGCCTCCAGCACAGACCATACAGCCTTGTGGCATAGAACCTTTGGCCATGTGACACTGAGTTACGCCGAACACTATACTGTGCTCCAGGAATTCAAATGGATGCTTCAGTTCTACAGCTCATGGACAGACCTTTTGCACTGTTCCACATCTGACTATGTGAGTGGCCACTGTATGCCAAACTTTTAAATTTGTGTATTTTACATTAAATCTGTTTCACTAGAAGGCACTGAATGATAGATTTTGGTACTGGGAACAGCTCAAGAGAAACAGAATTGAGAGGATGAAGTTCTTTAATGTCTTTAGAGTGTCCTGGAGTTGGCTCTCTAGTTTGATGAGCTCTAAAGACAACATGGTGTCTCCTAGTACTGCGGGGAATACTGATAGTCCTTGCTGTGAAGTGTTTGAATTAATATACAATGCAGATCTATTTGTTTGTCCTAATTCACTAATTATGAAATATAAGAAATTTATAGATTTTACATATATTAAACTTTAGAATATTTTTGGCAGAGTGGGAAATATAATGAAGTCTGGTTACCCTCAGCATCTTTGGACAAACTAATGAGGGGCAATAAGTTGAACCTATTCCTATGCAATGAAATTCTATGAGGACAAATTAATAAATAAAATAAGGAATTCTAAGATTCAAATCCCAATTCCAGACACATATTAAATATGTTAAATTTTCTAAGTGTGTCCTGAAAGAGAATCTATTTTTTTTTTGTTTTGTTTTCTGTTTTTTGTACCAGGGATAGAACTCATGATCGCACATTTGCAAAGCAGGCACTTATGATATTGAGCTAAATCCTCAGCAAAAATCTATTTCTTTTAGCCACTTGACTAAGATTGGAAAAATCTAACAGCAAAATTTGACTGGCTGCAATACAATGTAAATTCAATGCTCAGCCTTGAAAGTTACCTTAAGTAAAGCTGAGGGCACTGATCAGAAAACAGTGGTGCCTTTTAAAGGAGGATATAAACACTTAAGAGGATCCTGATGAGGCTGAGGCTGTTGATGATATAGACTCTCAAGATTATTTTCCCATAGGAAGAGACTTTCATACCACAATGGTAGAAGAAACCCAACCCTACCCCAAGGGAGGTAGCTTCTATCAATATATATGAGGAAACTAATCTTATGTTGTCCAAGCATGATCACCAGGACACTGTTTCTGATTCATTCATTCACTCACTTTTGTTTTTTGCCTATAAACAGAAATGAATCACAAAAGACTATATTACTCACTTTTGTTTCTATACCTATAAACAGAAACGAATCACAAAAGACTCCTATGCATGAGGTACATATGGTGACCCATGAGGAGGTCAATGATTTTCCCAAAGAACATCCTGAATTTGCTAAGTCTTATAAGCACAAGCATGATGAGTAATGTGGGGATGGAATTTTTGTATGGTGGGCAATGGTGGGAAAATATAAACCTAGATCAGTCTAAATTTGATGATATGGGCCTGTGAAGAGGTGATTCTGAACTTAATGTTGCAGCTTATTGGAAGAATGGTTTTAATAGTTTATTTCATCATTTGCTTAAGTATGGCTCAAAATAGGACCCGCTATGAATGAGTTAGAGATGCATGACATTCCATGGTTTACTGTTGATGAGAGGATTCAGAGGCTTACGAATGGGAAAGCTGCAATAGATTTGGCATGTCAATCCTAATCTGTCACACTGGAATGTTCCAGAAAATGCAGCCTTCACTGAAACCTTGAGAAATGCATTCACAAGAGTACCTGCATCCCTCAAAACCCTTGTCATTGCTCTTCTCTGTATGCCAGACCTGACAGTAGGGACCACAGACTCCTATTTGAGAAAGTTAAGGGAAATGAGTTTGACTGGATCTGACAGTGGTAGAATTAAAGTGGTAACACAGGATTGCCAAAACAAAGTTCATGCACTTACCAAAATGGACAATGATCAGAATTGTCAGGTGCGTATAGACCTATGGTGTTTTGCTGATTATCCATGGTGTTTCCAAAAATGAAGTAGATAGGAAGTCTACAAAAATTTTAGTAGATTTATAAAATTAAAAAGGGCTAATGAACAGAAACTTACTTCAAAAGGTAATGACAAGGAATCACAGGCCTTCAACTAGCACAGTTTATAAACTCAGAAGTCATTTAACGATTTATGGGTTGAGGAATGAGGCATGAAGAGTAGTATCATATCACATTACTTGTAGTGATCTACAAGAAAAAATCTCTGTACCCTGTTCTCATGAGTTTATGCTCTTCTGGCTTAAAGAGGTCTTAGTTACAGAGGGCGAAAGACTTGTGCCAGGAAGCACAACAATGCTATCACTGAACTGAACAGGAAGACTTCCCCAAACCATTTTTTTCTTCTAATGACTCTGAGGAAACAAGCTAAAAAGGGTATTACAATGTTGAGTGAGATGACTGACTCAGACTGTCGAGGGAGAATTAAACCTTGTTGCACAATGAAGGAGTATACTTGACATGTAGGGGAACCCTTAGGGTGTATCCTAATATTACCACACCCTTCTGTTAAAGTTAAGAGGATCCTATGACAATCCAAACTTGGCAGAATGTCTAGTGGTCCAGAAACTTTAGTAATAAAGGTATGGGCCACCAAATCAAAGAAAGAACTAACACCTGCTGAGGTGCTTCCTCAAAGCCAAGGAAAAACAGAATGGGTAGTACAACTTAGTTCTAAATACCAGCTATGACCCCATCATCAGCTACAGAAATAAAGATACAGAATCTACAAGTTGTGAAGACGAATGAATTTTCCAAAATGTATGTATATGTTTCCATGTACACATAACATCAAATTCAAAAATCTTTTTACACTAAATATTAAGTGCGTACAACAATAAAATTAAAATCAAAGCTAATGGAAAAACCCATGCATTAAAAGACAATAATTTAGAGTACTCTTTATCTCCTGATAATAAAAACAAAATTAAAACTACATAACCGCCCTACTTGAAAGTGAGAAATACAATTCAATTTACCTTGTTTAATTAGAAGACAGTATATATTGTTTAAAAACAATGGCTTACAAAAAAATGTCAATGTTTTTATAGTAAAGACAATAGATACATAGCCGGGGATTTAGCTTAGTGGTTAAAGCACTTGCTTGGTAAGTGCAAGATCATGAGTTTGATCCCTGGTATCAAAAAATAAATAAATTAATTAAAAAGACAACAGATATCTAAGTCAGGTATTTGCAAGTGATTTACTGAAAAACACAGAAGGAATACACTCTAGTGTATCTCCATCTGGGATTGTATTTTCTGGAAAATTTGTTAAGGAATACTGACGTCAAAATTTCCTTCCATTAAATTTATACAAATCTCTACATGAGAAATTTTCACAAGATTTTCAAAATAGACTTAAATATATAGGGTTTCTCTCCTGTGTGACTTTTATGTAGTACATAAAAAATGCTCACTGAATACTGTCCCCACATTGCTTATATACATGGGGCTCCAAATCAGGATGAGACCTAAGAATCTGTGGACTATCAAGTCTTTTTCCAGTTTACTTGCAGAGTTACTCACCCAAGTGAGTTCTTTCATGTCTTTGAAAATATTTGCGTGTAGTAAACCCCCTCCCACATTGCTTGCACACAAAACGTTTCTCCCCAGTGTGAGATCTCTCATGTCTTTTACAGCATTTGAGTGCACTGAATCCTTTCCCACAATACGAACATATATAGGGTTTCTCCCCAGTGTGAGATCTTTCATGTATTTGACAGGTACCCTTTTGCATGAATGTTTTCCCGCAGTGCTTACATGCATAGGGCTTCTCCCCATTGTGACTACTTTCATGTATCTTACAATACTTCAGTGTGGTGAATGCTTTCCCACATTGATTACACGTATAGGGTTTCTCCCCAGTGTGAATTCTTTCATGCATTTTAAAATTACTCTGTTGTCTGAATGCTTTTCCACACTGTTCACATGTGTAGGGTTTCTCCCCAGTGTGAATTCTTTCATGTATTTTATAGCACATCTGTCTATTGAATGCTTTTCCACATTTTTCACACACATATGGTTTCTCAGCAGTGTGATTTCTTTCATGTGCTTTACAATATTTCTGTGTAGCGAATGCTTTCCCACAGTGCTTACATATAAAGGGTTTCTCCCCACTGTGACTACTTTCATGTATTTTACAATAACTCAGTGTAGTGAATGCTTTCCCACACTGGTTACATGCATAGAGTTTCTCCCCATTGTGATTTCTTTGATGTATTTTACAACATATCTGTCTAGTAAATGCTTTTCCACATTTGTCACATACATACGGTTTCTCACCAGTATGATTTCTTTCATGTATTTTGCAGTAACTCAATGTAGTGAATGCTTTTCCACACTGCTGACATACATAGGGTTTCTCCCCTGTGTGACTTCTTTGATGTATTTTACAACACATCTTTCTAGTGAATGCTTTTCCACATTTCTCACATACATACGGTTTTTCACCAGAGTGGCTTCTTTCATGTATTTTCCGATAACTGAGTGTAGTGAATGCTTTCCCACACTGCTTACATATATAGGCTTTCTCACCTGTGTGGTTGCATTTGTGTCTATAAAATGCAGAATCATCAGCAAATTCTTTTCCACATTGCTTGCATACATAGGGTTTCTTCCCAGTGTGAATTGTTTCAGGGATTGTAAATCCATTGTGAGGGCTGGAGCCTTTCACTCTTTTCTTACAGACAAATGTCTCCTCTGCAGGGTGAGTTCTTCCCCTAGGGTCAGAGAAGGTGTTCACACATTGCTCATGTTGATAGGGTTTCTCTCCAGGCCTTGTCCTTGCACACTTCTGAAAGCACTGGAAATCACTGCAGAGTTTTCCATGTTCATTACAATTACTCTGCATGTCATCAAATTTCACATACCCATGTTGTTTCAGTACAGTATTGGATAAAATGGACATATTTTGTGATAAATGGCCAGACAGGGGTTTTCTACAAGCAAGGCTTTTAGCTGGCTTTAGAGCAGAATGTTGCATCTCCATATTCAGAGCTGAAGTCCAAAGGAATATTTTTTCATGTTGATTCCAAGTTTTGTTTTGGTAGAATTTTACTGCCTCTTCATTTCTTTAAAGAAAACCAAACAAAACAACCAAAAATATCAATCACAATAAAAATGTCTCCATATCAATAGTTTACCAGGACGAGTCTCAGCTTCATGGTGGTTAAGAAATTTTGGGAATGAATAGGCTGAATTCCATGGAGGCTTCCTATAAAACACTCATTTCCCCAAGGATTTTATTCATTTGGGAATTTTAAATGGATATATGTTTGCAATTCACAAGGTCTAGTTTCACTTAGATCATTAACACACAGGTGTATCTCACACTGACCATTTTTGAGACATTTTCCCGCATCTCTTTCCGCTCTTCTCTTTACCCTGATCATCTTTTCCATCTCCAAAAAATTAACCTTTCTACTCTCTATCACTTCTCCATAATTTCACTCCCTAAATTAAATTTTGGTATCTCATATAAAAGAAAAAAATCAAGACATTCACTTTCTGTGTCTGACTTATTTCATTTAACTTTATGAAATGGAGTCCATTTACTTACTTTTTATTTGTCAAACGGTATATTCTTCTTCTTTATGGCCAAACATATAGCATATTTTTTTCAGTGCAGAAAATCAAACCAGAGTCTTAGCCACAAATCACTCCTCTAGTTTCTCTGAGAGTGATTCTCGCTGGTCAGTCACTGCTCAGGGTGACCTTCATGCTGTCATCCTGCTGCACCAGCCTCGTCCAGTGTGGGGATTTTTAGGAAGGCATGACTATAGTGAGCCTTTACTCTTGCACAAAACGATGGGCATCTAAGTGAATACAAGGTACTAATACTGTGATGTCCAGAAATTAGCCACTGTGAATACTGATGGGTATGCTGCTCTAAGCACAAGTATGCATGTGTCACAAAGGCAGGATAATTTTATGTCCTTTCAGAATACACTTAGGGAAGTTTACTAGATCAAATTAAAATTTCTAGTTTTACTTTTTGAAATATCTGTATATTGATTATCAAAATGTTCTATTTTATATTCTTACCTACAACATATGAAACTGCCTTATAAGAATATTAAATTTCAATTCTCTGGAGGGTGTTTACATATCGTATGTTAGTACAATAGGATGCATTTGTGTTTTGAATAGTGCTTCCAGGTTAGTAATTCTTTAGAAAAGGCATGTCTCAGATTCATATATACACAAAAATAGATCTCTCAAATACGAATTCCTGTAAAAGTACAAAATTTATTCTTTTCATATATGCCTATACACAATACGTAAATCAATTTCACACGTTTTCATGGTCACAAAACAATATTTTACACTGATATATGACACAGTGTCTCTTGTTGCATAATATCACTACTAACTTAGTTTTCTGGATTGAAATATTTCTGTATTCAAGTGTCAGGTTTTAGAAAACCAACCTGTATTATATCTGCAGAATTTTTGTAAGATTAAAGTAATTGGACCACAGCCTTCTTTATAATGTTTGTCTGTAATATTTCTGCGTATACACTGACTCTAAGGAAATATTTATAAGGAAGTTTACTTATAAATGTTAGTTACCTTAGATTTCTTGAGCAATATTTGTGTTCTTTTATTTGCTGGTAGTCCCAGGTCCTTCCTGAATAGAAATATTAAAAAAGACCACTATCATTATATAAAAATTAGCAGACAGCAGTTACATTCATGGTATAATATAAGTTGGCCTGAGATATTCCTGCACATATTTTTTCTCTTTCCTTTTTTTTTTTTTTTTTTTGGTACCAGGGATTGAACTTACAACCTTGCACTTGCCAGGCAGGCACTTAGGCCACTGAGCTAAATCCCAGATCCCTGCCCTGAGATATTCTACAAAATATTTTCACATTCTATTTACTGAATCTGTACCCATAAGCAAGAACCAACGTTCTCACTGTGTAAATGAGGAAGTGCCACCCTTACCTACAGCAGTCATATTCATAAACGTTTCCCACATCACATCTCTGTAGAGCTTCTTCTGGGATGGATTCAGCACAGCCCACTCTTCCATGGTGAAGTTCACGAGCACATCCTCCACAGTCACTGCCTCCTAAACAATCACATCCATATTTCATGAAAGAGAGTTGAGCCTTACACCTTGAGATATTTGAACTCTTCTTGTAAAAACTGAATTGAAACTAATTCCTTCAAATACAATCTCCTTGCCTTGATCACCAAACACATGCACACACTAGTTTCCACACAGCAATTCTTATGCTAGATGCCAGCTCACAACTCTAGCAACAGCAAAACAGAAGAACTGGTTGCCTGTAGGGGTCACAGAAATTTTATTTGTGCACTGTTTCTAAAGTAGAGCTCATAGAGGGTGCCTGCAAATGACCACTCACAAAACACAGGCAAACATAAATATCTACCGAATGGTCCTGATCTACCACAGATGATAACTGTTTTCAAATCTAATCCTTCACACAATTAAGTCATTCTTTGATGGTCTCCGGCTGCGTTTTGGAAGCTGAATCTGGTTTCATACAAAAAACCTAATAAAACATTAAACAGTTTATGAGTAATAATGAAAATGCCAATGAAAAAACAGTACAATCAGAGTAAGTCTAAGAACAAGGAAAATAATAGAAGGGTGATGTATTATAGCTCAGTGACACCAAATGATCAAATTGCACTTCGATATAAGGAATTCTAGGAACATCTAAGGGAGTTTAACGACAGAAAGAACAGGAATAAACTACTTAGAACACATTAAAAATGGGTATCACAAGGTATTAGGCACTAAGTACAAAAGGAAAACTTCAGCCAGGTGTGGTGTACATGGCTGTAACTTCTGCCCTTAGGAGGCTTATGAAGGAAGATTACCATGTGTTTGAGGATGGGCATGAATTCAAAGACCAGCTCCAGTTATGTAGTAACTTCAACTCCAGTCAAGATTATGGTGAAAACCTGTGTCAAACTACCCCTCCAAAAAGAAAATTTAGAGAAAGCCTTCTGTGCATCTACAGGTAAACAGAACACTGGTTCATGATGCAGCTGGTTTAACCATCTCTGGAAGAACTCACAGTATGTTTAATTTATGTTCAGGGAGAAAAATGTATGGACTTCAAAATCTAGACTGTCTGCACTTCTATGTAAATAAATTACATATTCAAATGGGAAAGATACACTGAATTCCTTTGAATTTAATAACAAAACAAATTTTTAGATATGAAAAAGGATTTTCCTCAGCGGGGGGAAAAAAAAATCAAGGAGCCATTAGTGTTATTCTGTGTGGAGATATCAAATCCATGTATGGTAACACATGCCCATAAGCCCAGCACTTGGAAGGCTGAGTTGGGAGGATTACTTTGAGTTTGAAGCCAGCCTGGAATACACAGTGAGCTCAAGGCCAGCTTAAACTAATAGGAATACCCTGCCAGAGGAAAAAAAAAAAGAGACTGAATTCTATGAAAACCATAGGAACAAATGAGATAAGAATAAACTATTTTATTATTTATTTTATAAATATTTAATATTCTAAGTGTAAAATAATAAAGTAGACTTGGAACATAAAATGGTTTCAGGAGGATAATTCCAGTGTAGAAAGGCAGATGCTGATCTAAGGTTAAAGAAGTTAGCACAGCTTCTATGATATGCAAAAATTAAAACAACAAATTGGAATATTTTCCCTTTCAACCTTGACACCACTGGTGTCTTGTATTCTATCTACTCAGCCCTGTCTTTCTAGTGGAACTTATCATCCTATTCCCTTGTCTCGGTGATGTCAGCCAAACAGTATCACCAGAGTGGGGTAGCTCTTTATTATAATAAAAAAAAAGGCTAACAAAACAAAAACAAAAACAGGCAGTTTATTTTTCACTTTTTGAAACACTAGTATGCTCTTCTCAGATTTGGGTTGCACAGGAAAAATAGGCTAATACAGCATTCAAAATGAGAAACAATCTGGTGGGCATCATGTTGTGCAGAGGACTCTACAAAGTGTTGAACAAATGAATCTACAGGGTGTCTTGAGCTGGAAAGAAACATCTTCATCAACCCAAAGATAAATGAAGATAAAATGTATTGAAACAGCACAGCATAAACCCAAATATGCAAAATTCATGACTAAGCCTTGAGTTCTTTTAACCCGCTCAGTACACATACCTTGAGGTATATTTGGGGAAATTTATGGAACACACAGTCAAATTCATTATTATGAACTAAGACACTAAATATCTCATGTATTTTATTGAATAAGGTACATGTTAAGTGTGGTTGTTGCCCCATGGTGTCCTGTTTCTGACAAAGCACTGAATTGTTACTGCTATCCATCACTGTAACAATCTATGTACCACTAGTGTGAAAAAGGAGTATGACTCAAAATTAAGATTTGCACTAAACTTTTCTTTTTCTCTTTATTACTAAAACTAAACTCAGGTCCTCATGCACATTAGACCAGTTAGTTTGGACCACAGGTATACCGCAACTAACTTATGTCATATTGAAAAAAAAAGTCTTGCTCAGTTAACCAGGCTGTTTGGTGATTTAATACTTTTGCCAAAGTTTCCCAAGAAGCTGGCATTAAAGATGTACACCACCATGCTTCAATAGTATTTACTTTACCCAAGCACTAAAATCTTGGTAAATCATGGTGATTGAAGATCCCAAGTCTTAAGCTAGCAAGGTGGCACATGTCTGTGTTCACAACGGTGCAGGATATGGAGATCATCAAAATTTTCTCCAAGCCTGGGCAACTTAGTAAGATCGGGTCTCAAAAATTAAAAAAAACAAAAAAGAAAAAGAAATCATTTAGGCAGAGCAACTAGGGGCAAAATTCCTGAGTTCCATCACAGTACAATGAAGATTAGATACAACTTGCAATCTTTTGTATTCAAAGAAATGCCCTTCCCATTCCACATCAGGGAGGATATCCACCCTATTTTTAAACCTACAACAAGGCCAGTTTCCAAATTCTAATTTTGCTGTAAAAATGATAGGTGCGCTCACCTGTACACATAGAAGAAATATTTCTGTTACTAAGCTCTCTCCTCCCTTATTTAAGCTTGTGACCTTTGAACCAATGTCAGAACAAGGAAGCACACAATCCTCCACTGAAAGAACAATCTGACTTTTGGAGAATTTTACTGTTGTAGTTGATGATTTTTGCCATCCTCCAAAATCCCCTGCTCTCCCATTTCCTTTCTACTTTCCTTTGCTCTTGTCTGTCCAAAAAATCCTTTTGTTCATTTATTCAGATGCCTGCAGACCTTAGCTATGGGAAATTTACTCCTACATCAGAATGTTTTATATAAAAATATCATTCAGTTTCATTTTTGAAAATAGTATCTAGAAACAGTCCACAGACTACAAAGCAGTTAGTTCAGAAATGATGTCCCTTTGCCTATCCAATCATAGCAATATCACACATGCATCTCCCAGTAGATGCCCCAGTACAATGCATGTCTCAGTGTGGGTTTAAGAGACAGCTCCTCCAGGAAGTTCTCCTTAGCAGGAACACGTTGGACTCCTTTGGTAATACATGAACGTCACTTCCATCTTTCAGTGTTTAAAGCTCTATGGAAAGCCTCAATTAAATAGTGTACATGTCAAGGATAATTTAGATAGTTAGCTTACAAATAAGGCAATTAATACATGAACATAACTTCCATCTTTCACAGTGTTCAAAGCTCTGTGGAAAGCCTCAGTTAAATAGGGTACATGTCAAGAATAATTTAGATAGTTAGCTTATAAGTAAGGCAATTAACTAAAGGAAGGAGCACACACAGAGTTGGGAAATTAGCCATTTTGATAAGATTAAAATGAGAAGAGGCAATTACTTAGAAATATGAACCTAGTCCTCTTTCAGCCTAACAAGGAATGCAGCCCCTCCCTAAGTGTCTGAGTTACCAGGAATGTAAAACACAAACTATCCAGTGTTTCTCTAAAATCCTATTTTTCTTTTAACAGTGCACGCTGAGGAAATGGGTGAGAGCCTGAGTTCAAAGTGGTTGTTTTAAAACCACAGAGCCCTCTGGGATAGGTGGTCACAAAACAAACTGAGCATTTACTGTGCTCTGCTTATCCATAATTAGCTCTGGATTGACAGAACACTCGGCCACTCACTGAGGACACTTCCAGAAATCAGGGAGTTGGTCTATTTCCAATAAAATCTCTGCTAACATCCGTTTTTTGGTTTGCCACTTCATTCCTCAATGTTTTGAGACCACGAGCTCTATTCATGCAGTAACACAACTGCAAATAGAGGTCTCATATAAAAATTCAAAGTGATGAGATGTTTAATAGCTTGTATGGAACCCAGATTTCCCCTACAGCCCTGCTCGCTCCAGACTGTTGGCTATACAGCTGTGCCGGGGGCTGCCCAGGAAGGTATCCCGGGCTGGCAGGGTTAGAGGACGCTGGGGACGCAGCGCTGTCCTTGCCTAAGCGAAGGGGAAACGTTTCAAATGACGACGCAGCCCCGGAGCCCAGCAAGGCCTCGGCGTCTCTAGCTGAGCAGGGACGCTGCAGATCGCCACGGCTGTTTCTGACCACGAACATCCATAAAGCACCAGATTCCTCCCCTCCCCAGCTCCTGTCCCACAACGTCACCATTGTGTGCCTGATGGTTTCCCAGGGTCCTTCCAATGCAGCTCGCAGCCAGTAGAAATTATGGAATACGACGGTAGTCAGCCGGGAGCTGTCAGCAATGCATTGAATATGCTCACTGCAGCGCCATGACACAGGAAGTGCCCGCCCCTTCGCGCCACCAGATTGGGTAGTTCAGACAGCCCGCCTTCTTCGCTGATTGGCTCCTGCTCTTTTGCCACCCAGCTCAACTGAGCTTGCAAGAGAAGCAATCCTCTGTCAGCATTGGTGGAGCTCAAATGATAAACTGTAACCCAGGAACTTCTGGACCAGTCTCTCTCCCAGGATATCAGTCTCACTTCTGAGGAATGTTTGCATTTAAGGGCATTACTCCTAGAGTTGTGGAGACCCCGTGGTTTTCTCAATGGGCTTAGTGGCTTTATTTTCTGAAAATGGGTACATAAATGTGCTCAGAAGAATCCAGGGTCGCTGACCCATGAAAGAGTCAATCCCTTGATAACAGAAAACACCATAAATCAGGGCCAGAACAATTAGAATAGAGAGCTTGTCTGCTGTTGGGAATGAGAGTCTCAGCTTTCTTGCCAAGATTTTCATACTGTCTCTCAGTCTCCTTACTTTCAATCCTGAACATGCATATATGGCCCCTCAGAGGAGTACGATTATTGTGTAAATGAAATATTAGAGTTGCATGTTAATAATATTCGCAAATTAATAAAGATGAAAGATGAAAGATGAAAGCAGAGTTTGGTGGTGCACATCTGTAATCCCAGCACTCTGGAGGCTGAGGCAGGAGGGTCATTGCAAGTTGGAGACCAGCCTGGGCTACAAGGTAAGCCCAAGGCCAGTTTGAATGCATATTAAGACCCTGTCTCAAAAAGTCAAAAAAGAAAAAAAAAAAAAAAAGGGAGCGAGCATTCCTACTAGCTCAGACAAGCTTCATGCTTTATCCAGCATTATATAAAATAGCAGAATTTTGAAGATAAACATATTTTCAATGTGAAGGTCAGAAAGACTGCTGGAACAGCCCCACATTTCATACACCTGACCACTTCCTCATGATCTGGCAGGGATGCAAAATCCCCTGATCCATCCTCAGTATCCTCTTCCTTTGTTTGAAAACCAAACAAATATGGGACACCCAGAGAAGTTCTTGGTCTCAGCCCCCAGAAAATCTCAAATTGTGCTAGTGAGTTTTGATATTCCTAGAGCCTTCAAATCATACCACTTGTCTCTTTTATTTAAGCCTTCACTGTCTCTTCATTTGGGAGGTTGTGGGCCTGATCCACCCACAGTAACTGGCATCTCAGACAGAGGCCTAAAATCCTTGGACTGGAAATTTTATCCTAAATGAGTAAGTCTACCTAGTGTGGAAAGTATGGGAGACAAAGAAGGACTTCACAGATGAAAAACTTTCACGAGGGATGCTGGAGAAGGGAGGAAAGAGAAGCCTTCAAGGGTGAATCTTCCGGAAGCAAATGAGCCATTTTAACTGGGAGTAACATGGGCTAAAAGTTTTCAGTTTAGGAACAAAGATATATACACCTGCTCCAAGGCCTGATCAATTGCTTGGGGCTCCTATGCCATCCAAAGACCTAACAAGAATGTTATTAGAGATAACCAAATAAAATCCATGATTTCCTTGGACAAGTACTGTAGATATTGATAAGTGGAAAATAGCTGGAAAAAATCTTATAAAGGTACATATTAGAGGAAAAGTCATTTCCTCTAAGATGTTCTCAACTTGGAATCTGGTTCATTCAGTTTTGAGTCCATTCCTTAAAGGAACCCCTCAGCAGGAGCTGGAGCCTCTCACAAGACTCTATCTAGAAATTTTCAGGTTTTAAGGGATGAAGCAGCCACAAAAGGAGAAGTCAGTGGCACTCCTTCTTGCTTCCTTGTTGGCATTCAATGGGAGGATAATTATCAGGAGATTTTTGTTCACATATCTTTTAAATTATGGTTGCTAAACATCTTAAACAAAATGTGGTTAACAATGAAGTTCAAAGCCCATTTACTGTGGGGACTCCTACAAAGTATTTTTAATACATATCAGTTGACATCTTATGATATCAGGCATCCAGCACAAATGCACCTGTCTCCTCAATTCCTTCATTTCGATATAAAGCTTTAAAAGCTTGTTTCAAGCAGGCTCACATAGACAGGACGGGTCCTAACCTGAGTCTGGCAATTAATGAGGAAATGCTGTCTGTGACAGGAATATATGTGCCCCTCGGGAAACAGATCGAATGTCCTGGTGGGCTATATCCCATCAGGCAGGTTTACAAAAAGGGCATGGCCAACTTTTCCAGAGGATGAGACTCCTGTGCAGTCCTTTTTACACGTTCTTCAAGGACCCAAGGAATACTTTACTCAATTTGTGACTAAATTACAAGAAGCTGTTCACAGACTGGTTTGAAACAAGCAAGCTGTAGACATTATACGTTTTTTTTTTAATCTTTTTTTTTCATTTTATTTTAAAGAGAATAAGACAAAAGAGGTCAGTACAGAGCAGATCGGAACCGGACAACATAGGCAACACAATACGTAACATTAAGACAACCGGACATTAACAATAGATATCACAATATTTCTTTCTCTGCTGTAGTTGAGCATAGTTTCAAATACAATAATATCAAACATAACAAAAAAGTATAAAACCATTCAAAGAGTGAAACATTTACAGGTCATTCTGAACCGAATAACAGAGAATGATCAATGGATACTATCATATCTCATTTTCAAAAAAATTTTTGTTTATTCATTCGCAAATATTCAAATCCCAATAAGACACAATGTGATAGAACCAATGGAAATAGAAGAATATAAGCTTGGTAGGACGTCTAAGAAGGACACTATTAAATCAGCAATAGCTGTCATATGTTTTGTTCTCTTCAAAACAGCTGTTCATGGCATCACATATAATAAAGTCAAACAAAACAGGATAAAACCATTCCAACTGATGAATGAAAACATTGAAAGGTTTCAAAGCTACGAGATGGGGACTCATGATTACCATAAAATCTTATATACTCTTACCAACTATCATACTAGGGAGACTATACGGTATTTACACATGTGAGTTTGGCTTATTTCACTTAGGAATATGGTCTCAAGTCATGTCCATTTATTTATAAATATCTCAATGTGATCATTCTTTATAGCTGAGTAGTACTCCATTCTATAGAAATACCACAACTTTTTTATCCATTCCTCAGTTGATGGGCACTTAGGTTGTTTACAAGATCTGGCTATTACAAATTGTGCTGCTATAAGCATGGGTGCACATATATCACTGTGGTATGAGGTTTCCAGATCTTCTGGGAATATGCCTAGAAGTGGAATAGCTGGGTCAAATGTGACCTCCAGACCCAGCTTTTTGAGGAATCTCAAAACTGACCTCCACAGTGGTTGCACCAGTCTACACTCCCATGAAGAGTGCAGAAGAATTCCTTTTCCCCCACAGCCTCACAAACACTTGTTGTTGATAGTGTTTTCTATCTTGGCCAATCTTTCTGGAGTGAGATGGAATCTCAGTGTGGTTTTAATTTGCATTTCTCTCATGACTAATGATGATGAACATTTTTTCATGTATTTATTTGCCATTCCTATTTCTTCATCTGAGAACTGTGTATTCATTTCAAATGCCCATTTTAGGATTGGGTCTTTGAATTTCTAGGGTCTGATTTTTTTTAATTCTTTATAAGTTCTAGACAGAAGTCCTTTGTCTGAGGGACTGTCCATTAAGATTTTTTCCCAATTTATGGGTTTTCCTTTCACTCTGCTGGAAATCTCTTTTGACATGCAGAAACACTTTAATAAGATGTGGTCCCAGTTTTGATTCTGGGAAGTATTTCCCATGTAGTTTGATACTTGTTCAAGAATTCTCTTCCTACTGCTATATCTTTGAGATATTTTCCCACTTTGTCTTCCAGCAGATTTGGTGTTTCTGTTTTAATATTTAGATTTTTGATCCATTTAGGTTTTAGATTAATGTATGGTGATATGCATGGGTCTAGCTTTAGTCTTCTGCATATGGATAGCCAGTTTTTCCAGCACCATTTGTTAAAGAGACTTTCATTCTTCCAACAAGCATGTTTGGACCCTTTATCAAAGATAAGGTGGTTGACTGACTCTGTGGTTGTGGTTGTATCTTCCAATCTATTCCACCGATCTTCAGGTGTGTTTTTATTCCAGTACCATGTTGACTTTATTACTGTAGCTTTGTAGTATAATTTCAAGTCAGGGATTGTGGTGCCTCCTGCCTTGCCTTTGTTGCTTAGAATTGCCTTTGCTATTCTAGGTCTCTTCTGGTTCCATATGAATTTTAGGAGTGATTTCTCTAGATCTATGAGGTATATTAGTGGTATTTTCATTGGGATTGCGTTGAATCTGTATAGTAATTTTGGAGAATGGCCATTTTTACAATGTTTGTTTTTCCTATCCATGAACAGGGGATGTCTTTCCATTTTCTCAGGTCTTCTTCGATTTCCTTTTTCAGGGTATTATAATTTTTTCTGTATAGGTCTTTTACTTCTTTCATGAGATTAATTCCTAAGTATTTCACTTTTTTGGATGCTATTGTGAAGGGTGTGGCTTCTCTTATTTCTCTCTCAGTACTTTTGTTGTTAGTGTATAGAAATGCTATCGATTTTTGGGTATTGACTTTGTATCCAGCTACCTTGCTGAATTTATTTATTATATCTAGGAGTCTTTCAATAGAGTTTTGGGGGTCTTCTATGTAAAATATCATGTCATCTGCAAATAATAATAATTTAACTTCTTCTTTTCCTATCTTTACTCCTTTTATTTCTCTTTCTTGTCTTATTGCTCTGGCTAGTATTTCCAGTACTATGTTGAATAGGAGCAGAGACAGGGGACTTCCTTATCTTGTGCCTGATTTTAAGGTAGAGGCTTTCAGTTTTTGACCATTTAATATGATTGATGCTGGCTGTTGGTTTGTCATAGATGGCCTTTATCATATTGAGGTAAAGACATTCTATTCCAATTCTCTGTAAGTTTCTTATCATGAATGAGTGTTGGACCTTATCAAAAGCTTTTTCTGCATCTATAGAGATGATCATGTGGTTCTTCCTTTTGGCTCTATTGATATGGTGAATTACATTTATTGATTTGCTTATGTTGAACCATCCCTGCATTCCTGGGATGGATCCTGCTTGGTCATGGTGTATAATCTTCTTGATGATTTGCTGCATCCTGTTTGCCAATATTTTATTGAGAATTTTTGCATGTATGTTCATTAGGGAAATTGGCCTCTAGTTCTCTTTTTTAGTTGGGTCTCTCTCTGGTTTTGGTGCTAGAATAATATTTGCTTCCAGGAATGATTTAGGAAGAGTTGCTTCCATTTTTATTTCATTGAAAAGTTTGAGGATTATCTGCATTAAATCTTCTTCGTATTTCTTGTAGAATTCTGCAGTGAATATATCTGGGCCTGGGCTGTTCTTTGTTGGCAAGGACTTAATTTCATTTTCAATTTCAGTAATAGAAATTAGGTTGTTCAGCATTTTTACATCTTCCTGATCCAACTTCGGTAGTTCATATGTATCTAGGAATCTGTCTATTTCTTCTGTTTTATCAAAACTATGAGAAGAGGTTTTCGAAATAGATCTTGACGATCTTCTCTATTTCCACCGACTCTGTAGTAATTTCACCTTTTTCATTCCCTATTGCATGAATTTGAGTTTTTTCTTTCCTTTTTTTTAATAAGGTTGGCTAGGGACTTATCAATTTTATTTATTCTTTCAAAGAACCAACTCTTTGCTTCATTGATCCTTTGTACTGTTTTCTTAGTCTCTATTGCATTAATTTCTGCTCTGATCTTTATTATTTCCTCCCTTCTTTTGGTTTTGGGCTTGGCTTGTTCTTCTTTTTCTAGATGTTTGAGTTGTAGCATCAGGTTGTTTATTTGTGTTCATTCTGTCTTCCTGATGTGGGAACTCAAAATGCAATAAATTTTCCTCTCAGGACTGCTTTCATTGCATCCCACAAAATCCAGTAAGTTGTGTTTGTATTTTCATTTGCTTGTAAATATTGTTTAATTTCTTCTTTAATTTTCTCTGTGACCCACTGGTTGCGTAAGAGTGTATTATTCATTTTCCATATGTTTGTGAGTTTTTTGCAGTTGCTTTTATCGTTAATTTCTAGTTTCACGGCACTATGATCCAATAATATGCATGGGATAATTTCAATTCTTTTGCATTTACTTAAATATGTTCTGTGGGCTAATATATGGTGTATTTTAGAGAATGTCCCATGTACCGCTGAGAAGAAGATATATTCTGATGTTGCTGGATGGAACACTCTGTACATGTCTATCAAGTCCATTTGTTCACAGGTGTGATTCAGTTCTGTTATGTCTTTGCTGATTTTTTGTCTAGTTGATCTGTCCCTTTGTGTCAATGGTATGTTAAAGTCTCCTGTTATAATTGTGTTATTGCTTATTTGATTTTTCATTTCTGTTAGTATTTGTTTTATATAGCTGGGTGCTCTGGAATTTGGTGCATATATATTTAAGATTGTTATCTCTTCCTCTTGAAGTTTTCCCTAACTAGTATGTAGTGACCTTCTTTATCTCTTTGGATCATTCTTGGTTTGAAATTCAAATTGTCTGCAAACAGGATGGCTACTCCTGCTTTTTTTGGTTTCCTGTTGCATGAAGTATTGTTTTCCATCCTTTTACTTTCAGTCTATGAGTGTCCTTTTGGGTTAGATGGGTTTCTTGTAGACAGCATATGGTTGGATGTTGTTTCTTGCTCCATTCTGCCAGTCTGTTTCTTTTGATTGATGAATTGAGGCCATTTACATTAATGGCTGTAACTGTTATATAGTTATTTATTGTTGACATGTTATCTATCTGCTGTTGTATCATTAGCTTTCCATTCTGTTTCATTGTCTGCCTTGCTTTGCGGTTTTATCCCATGTATATCTAGAATGTCTTTCAGAATTCTTTGTAGGGTTGGTCTGGTGTTCTTGAAGCTCTTTAGCTGTTCTTTGTCATGGAAGTATCTTATTTCTCCATCCATTTTGAAGGACAGTTTTGCAAGGTACATCAGTCTGGGTTGGAAGTGGTTTTCCTTTAGGATATGAAATACTTTACTCCATGCTCTTCTTCACTTCATTGTTTGTGTTGAGAAGTCTGCTGTGATTCTGATAGGTTTTCCTTTATATGCGATCTGTCTTTGCTCTCTAACAGCTTTTAGTATTCTGTTCTTATTGTGGATTTCTGGGTTGGTGATTATTATGTGTCTGGGGGTGATTTTATTTTGTTTATGGCTGTTTGGTGTTCTATATGCTTCCCTTATCTAAATGTCAGTTTCTCTTCTCATGTTTGGGAAGTTTTCAGCTATTACATCTGTAAATATCCTCTTGATATCATTTGGGCTGTCCCCTTCTTTTTCATTTATCCCTATTAATCTGTCATTTTTCTTTCCATCATCTTGTAGGTATTGAATTGTTATTTCCCTATTCTTTGTTATTTTTAAGAGATCTTTCCTTTCCTGTTCACTGGTTGCAATCTTATCTTCAAGTTCTGAAATTCTATCTTCACTTTTATTGAGGTAGGTTTGGCAGCTTTCAATAGCATTTTTGATTTCCTGTATATCTCTTTGAATCTGCTTTATGTACTCTGTTTCTTATAGTGTTCATTCAGGGATTCTATCTGTTTACTTTGTTCCTCTAATTTTTTAGCTGTGTTTTCACTAGATGTGTTCACTATTTCTTTCACTATTTTTATCAATTCTTCTTTTACCTGGGCAAGTACTTCTGATTTGAATTTCTCCATAGCTTGCACTAGTTTCATCTTTATTTCTTTTGATATGTTTTCAGACAATTCAGGTTTATGGCTTCTCTTTTCTTCTATGTACATGGCTCCTAAGCTTTCTTGGGGTGGGCTCGAGTTTTGAGCCTGCCTTTTGGTCTTTCCTTTTGTCATGTTTCTATATTTCCTTGCTTTGACGGGTGTTCCAAAGCTTCCTCTGAATGTGTGGCGAGTTACCTCCTGCACTGTCAGTTCCTGGAGCAGCGCTGGCTCGCCCACAGGCTCTTCACTCCCTAAATTGAAAGGTGGAAGCTGGGCCTCGTGAACTGGGGCCTGTAGAATCTCGGGCTGCAGTCTCGTGTCCAAGGGTGTGAGTATGATCTCAACTGCTGTGAGTGCTGGTTTTAAGCTCTCCCCAGGCCAGCCCACACCAGGTTGTCAGGCCCCCAGCTCTGCCTCCACCTCCCAAAACTGAGAGAAGGCCGCTGAGTGTGTTGTACTAAGGCGGTGGTGCTTCCGGGACTCGGTCCAGTATACCAGTAGCTAGCCAGAAGCTAGATTTCTGACATTATAGTTTTACAGTTGCTGTATGTAAGTGCCAGTTGAGACTGCAAACAAGATTTAAAGCATACAAAATAAACTACTAACATGGAATAACAGCATATATTTCAGCTTGTCAGGATATTGAGACTGAATCATATTGGACAATAATGATGGCTTAAGTTGACTAGTTTGGCAAATGCAAAAGAGGTAATGTGAAATACTTTAACAGTGGAAAAATGATATATCAGAAAAACTTGTAGAGTTCTTGCTGGAGCTAATAGAACAGACACTGATGCTGCAGCATGTCAGGGAAACAGAGCCTCTGGGTTGGAGGAATTAGGTCCCATTCCTGGACCCTTTCTGAGATTCCAAAAAGGGAGGCATTGAGCCAAATATTTTCATTCTAAATTCCATAAGGATGCTACACCTTTGCCAAAAAGGAGATGAGGGCCTTTCCTCAGACCCACCAAACAGGAGTAGCAAGACAACCTATGAATTGAAGTGTCGCATAGCTTTACCCAGTGCAAACATGCCAGCAGGTTCAACAAACATAAAGGTGGATCACTGGAGAGATGTTAGTTCCTTCACCAGGGGAATAAAGAGTGCAGGTTTAGATCTCCCTACAGCTGACAGAGTCACTCTTATCAGAAGTGACAAACCTACCCCAATTCCCACAGGAGTTTGGGGTTCTCCACTTGAAGGAACAGTTGGTCTTGTACTGAGAAAGGCTAACCTAAATTTTGAAGGAATATCTATTGTGTCTAATGTGATTGATGGTGATTATTGAGAGGGGACACAGCCTTTTGCACACGATATGGACCTCTGGATTTTTAAACAGGAAGAATATGTATTGCAATTGATTTTGTTAAGTATAGATAGTTCATGCGGTACCAAGATGCTCAGAGCAAGACTACAAAAAGAAAACTTGACAGGAAGTGGCTAAAAATGGGCCTATGTGTCTAATAAAGATTAATGGAAAGTACTTTGAAGGTCTCATAGACACAGGCCCAGAGTAGTCTTTAATTGCATTAGAACAATGGCCTACCACATGGCCAACACAAAGTTTCCGACTTCTTTAATAGGACTGCAGCCCCCTCAGAACATACCACAGACTGCCTCTCCCTTGCCTTACAAGGGGCCTGACCAACAAAACAGTTTCTTTTTTATTATACGTGGTACCAATCCTGTCAATTTATTGAAAAGAGATTTATTAAAAAAGTGGAGATTAATGTCTAGTGATTCTGACTTTTAAAATTAATCAAAAAATTCCAATTCTGAAATTAACCAAATAGATTCAGATACTAGAATTAGACAAATGATAACTAAAATGGGATATCAAGAATACAGAGGGCTAAAAATATAAAAACATACAGGGAATAAAACAGCCTGTAAGTACTACACCTAAAAATGACAGCATGGTGCTGGATATCAATAGGTTTTGGCCAAGGGCCATTGATGCTTCTCCCCCTCAAAACAGCTCTGTCTTTACAATGGAAAACCAGGATCCTGTTTGGGGAGATCAGTGACCCCCGGAAAAGGAAAAGCTAGTTGAATTACACAAATCAGTGGATGATCTGCCAGGACATTTAAAAAACTCAGTTGGAATACTCCATCTTTGTTATTTAAAAAAATCAGGAAAATGAATGTGATTACAAGACTTAAGAGTTTTAAATGCTTGTTTACTTCCTACGGGGGCACTGAACCAAGAACTCCCAGTCCAACACTGGCCCCAGAGACTCTCATCATAGCTGATTTTAAAAACTGCTTATTTCTTATCTTATTTCTTCCATGGACAAGGCCATGTTTTGCCTCTTCTGTGTCTCGATTAAAGGACCAGTACAGGGCCGGGAATTTAGTTCAGCAGCATAAGCATCTGCCTTGTAAGCAGGCAGTCATGAGTTCGATCCCCAGTGCCAAATAAATAAATAAATAAATGACCAGTGCAGCTAATCACGTGGGAGTGAGGTTATGCTTGTGTCTTAACAGGTGGTGATGGACTTAGGAGGTGCTGCCATCCAGGAATGAATGATCCTGGTGGGAGACAGGACAGATCCCAGAGACAGTCCCCATGATAGCTCCGCTGACATCATAGAATTATCTTCTTGCTGTAAGAAAATTTAAAACTCCTTCATTTTCCTTTACTGGGAATTGAACACAAGACCTTGAACTTGCCAGGTAGGCACTTGTACTGCTAAGCTAAATCCCCAGCCATAAAACTCACTCTGTCAGCGTGCATTGAAAAGTATAATATCTGGGTGCTGACTCTACTCAGCATGTGGAAGAGAGTGGCTTAAGAACATGTTCCTTTCATTAACTGAAGGTTCCATCCTTGGATGGATGCCTTTCCCACCTCAGAGTCCAGCCCCAATAAACATTCATTGGATTCAAGAGTTATCTGTAATCAATATTTTTAGATTCTGCTTATAAATGAGAATGTGCTTGTTCCCTCTCTCTAGATTTGTCATATTTCTTAATACAGTGTCTTATGGAGTCCTCCACATTGTCATGAGTGATAGCAAATATTTCTCTAGGATGCTGAAACATGCAACACAGCTACTGATTTATTCACCAATATGTGGATAGGAATGCTGGATTTTATACCTTGGCTGTGTCAAAGAGTACTGATTTGAACAAGGGAGTGCAGGTTAAGATTTCTTACTGTAATCAATGAACTGGAATGAATGAGCTTGAAGATATTATCTATTAAATCACGGTAAGAATGTGCTTTGCGTATCATGCATAGCTGAGATACAGTTATTTGCCTGAGATTTGCATGCGTGCCCCACCAAGGCATGGCCTCATAGAGAGACACAGGTTTTCATGCTGTCATAGAGCTTCCTACACAGTGGACTCTCATCATCCCATCTCCCATCTGCTACAGGGTCTCTGACTTGTTCCTAACCTGGAAGGGAAACAGTGGTTCTGGAACCGTCCTGAGCTCTATCAAAACTCTTCAGACTTGGACAAGATGCTTCCAAAATGATGCCTTAGAATTAATGACTGCAACTCACATTGATGAAGAAATTATACAGTATGTTTTCACCCATGAGGCAGCAGCCACCTGGCTTGGCAAACACTGAATCCTATGGATATTTAGTTTAACTCTGATACTGGGTTTTCCATAATGTACATTATTCCTATTTCTTTTAGTCATTCTGAATATTGGGAGGAGCTTCAATGTCCGCTCCACAGTGCCTTTCATTAACATCTGGATGGAGACATTGCTAAGCTCCAGGGTTGGCTTCAGATCCAACATCAGAATCTTCAAATGGAGGCTCACAGCGTTACATTGCATCATCTTGATGAGACTGCCGTCTCCTACATCCTGGTTTCAGTATCTATATTTTGATTCTTACATCTATTGGAATAACCTGTGTTCAGCTCTTGTTTTCAGTCCTAAGATTCCTTTGTATGTGGATCCAAAGGCCCCTTCCTGGGGAAGCCATGATGCCCTTCCTGCATCAAGCCCAACACCCTCTGCCCTGTACTCTTCCGCGCTCTGCCCATTCTAAACTATGAATTGAAAAAGGGGAAACTGAAGGGAGACCCTGGACAAAAGCCTGATTACACTGAGTGCACAAAGAGGAAGGGACTTGCTTCACAAAATCCAGGACTCATGGAATGAATGAGTTAAAGTTAGAGCACATCTTCCAGACAACAGTCAGAAGATTGTAAGCAAGCTA
Organism: Dolichotis patagonum; assembly: GCA_004027295.1. Lineage (NCBI taxonomy): Eukaryota > Metazoa > Chordata > Mammalia > Rodentia > Caviidae > Dolichotis > Dolichotis patagonum. The sequence goes on from PVJX010005389.1 coordinate 79,539, forward strand.
TTATCATAAAATATTTCCTTGGTGCAAGGTGTTCATACAGCCTCCAGTCAGCTTGGGTGAGTAGAAGGACCTATGTCCTATAACACATGACCTTCTCACTCCCTGTCCTGTGCACAAAACTCCTGAGGAAATATCTGCTTTTCATTCTTCCTTCTCATACCCTTGAGTTCCAAATCAACAATTACAAATGGCTAAGATCACATCTTATCCCCTAAGGCTAGAATGAACATAAGTAGCTGCTGCGGAATTTCTGGACTGAACCTAGTCAGGACTCTGAACAATGTTTCTTGTCCTCTAAGCAACCAAGGCTGCACATCGTGAATGTGGGGTGGAGAGAGGGTGGGCAGTGACAGCGACTCTTGTGCCTCTTCCTCAACACAGCTGCACACAGGAAATTTATGTCAGGGCACAGTCTACAAAACAGAAAAAGTCAAGGCAATTTCTGGAGTGCCTTAGGGTGTGAAGTTATGTTGCATGCGCTTCTGGGGCTGAGCCTGCCTACCTGATCTCCTGTGTTGTTCTAGGGGAGGAGAAATCTGCATGGTCTCAGACAGAATGGAGAGGGATGTGGAAGTTTTAATCTTCCAAACTGAAAAGTTTAGTTATGCACAAGGCAATGCCTTATCATTCAGATTAGTTTAGAAGGTTCATTTTTAGATAATGATAATGATTATATGTTCAATAAAACCACAACTCACAAATTTTACAAGTTATTTTGAGATTGGTACAAGTCATGTTTAACCAGTAAGTGAAATTTCTGTCCAATTGAATGATGTCCATTCATCTGTCTAGATGATGTTTGCTTGATCTTGGATACTTAATTGCTGTTCATGAACTTCAGAGTCGGATCAGGTGCTATGATTTAATACAGAAGGGGAACCCTAAAGGCCCCCAGGAAGCCCTCCCTCCTCTGGTTCCTGCTCTGCACCTGCTGCTTGGCTCAGACTGGTTCTCCACAGACCACAGCGACCCCTGCAGGCACGACGGTTCCCACAGTGAGTTTTGTCTGGGTTCCATTGATGTTCCCTCTCTGTGTCTCTGGCACAATAATGCAATGCGGTGTCCCCCGGTCTCAGCCTGCTCATCTGCACATACAGTGTGTTCTCTCTTTTGTTCCTGGAGATGGTGAATCTGCCCTTCATGGAGTCTGCGTAGTATGTGCTACCACCATCATACCTACACCTGAGATCCACTCCAGCCCTTTCCTGGTGCCTAGCGGATCCAGTGCATGCCATAGCTGCTGATGGTGAATCCCAAGATCATGCAGGAGAGTCTCAGGGATGCCCCATCCTACAACAAGCCTCCCCTGCACTCACCAGCTCTGCCTCATTCCAGACACCTGCAAACACAGAGACATCTGGTTTAGAAATCATCACACAGGTTCCTCATTTATTCCACTCATGTCTACTGACAAGCTCAGTATCTTTTGTTCTCAATACTTTACCTTTCACAATTGCAAACAAGAAATTCCAGCGGAGCCCAAGCTCCATGGTGAGCCGTCTATGCTCAGCTCTGATCCCTAATGAGCAATAGCTTGGTATCCAAGTCTCTAATGCAGACTCAGGATCAAAGTGGGCTGATTTTCATGAGCAGAGGAGACCCTATTTGCATGGCCTCCTGCTCTATAGCCAATTCTGCTAATGGGTAGCTCAGTGAGGGCAGTGCCCACATCGCATGTGAGTGTTCTGGGAATGTCTGGTACCAATGATTTGGTTCAAGAGAGTATGAAATCTTATGATGAGGTGATGTTATGACGTTTATCTGTCAAGTTTTATTTTTCATGTGCACATAACAAGCATTTTTCTATTACATTTCTCTGCTTTGGAAGCATAAATATGAGTAATCAGTTTATGAGTATTTTCCAGTTTGTACACCTGCTGCATCTTAGAATGATATTTGAACTGTTTTTAGTTTTCAACAAAAATCTTATGTTAATTGTGTTCCAGGGTTACTGATTGATTATCAAATTTTACTCAGCTTTAGAGTAAATAAATACTCATGACAAAGACTACTGAGTTGTGTTTCACATGCAAGATTAATTTTTTTAGAAAAGGAAATTCTCCTCCCATGCCACGTTGTTAGTTGATTGACTTGAGGAAATCAATCATGGGGGAATCATCTTGTGTATTCTATATCATTTTGGCCTCTTAGGGAATCTTCTCAACAGCATTTTCAAATGGCCCAATTGTTGTGATTCCAAGGATTTCAGTCAATTCACACAATGTTGGAGTCTTAGTCCAAACTGACGCAGCCTTGTACTCACGGACTCGGGAGAGAAGAGAGAGCCCTGAAGTCCTAGTTCTAATATGGGAAGACATTGGAATTCTCTGTGCTCTGGTGTCTTTTATGGACATTTTTGTTTTTCATGGATACATGGTCACTCCACACCCTGTTCCAAGGTAAACTAACCGATTAGGAAAATATAGACAACAGTGTCCCCAATCATGCTGAAATAAGTCTTGTAGATGTCCAAATTTTATTGAGGGTAATGTAAACATAACAAATCCACTTTCAATTACAAATAGATACAGTGATTGAGAAAGTACATCAGAGGTTTTGAGACTACACACTATTGACCTCAAGGTCATGAGAAATACTTGCTCAGGCACTGCCATATGATTGGAAGATGTGTGAGAACATGATCGTATCTACCAATGAGATGGCTGCAGAAGACCACACAGTGCAGACTACCAAAGCTATCCTAGGCATTGCACTATATAGCCGAGGGTGAGGAAATGAACAGCTCTAATAACAGATGAACACTCAGATCAACGAATACAAAGGTGTCTAGGCATTCTGAGAAAAGGACTTTGCATAAACAAGAACTGGGAAGTGACCTTCTAGATAACACGACCTATACATGCCTCCAATGGTGGAAGAAAGGCTTTCAGGGAACACAGAAATAATTTTTGTGGTTATGTGTTTCCATAGCTAAAAACTCATCAGACTATGTAATCCACTGAGTTGGGAAAAATGGTTCCATTGAAAATGTATTGTGTAATGAATAAGGAAATAGATGGGGAAACAAAAGCCTGATTCATGAAAATATAACTCTTTAGGATTCCAGATGTAAAAGATCCCTGGGATCTCTGTCCCTGGGCTCCTGATGGAGATGCTGATCACATGGAGAGAAAACCCTCCAGGCTGTCACCACAGAGCTGTGAGGCTGTTTCTCTACAGCAGTGTGTGCGGAGCGCCACCTTTTTGTCCTAAGTTTCCCTGCAGGGAGGTTTTTGTCTGGGCTCACTATTGTATGAAATCACTGGGTGTCTTTTGCACAGTAATAGGTGGCTGTGTCCTCTGCGGTGACAGAGTTCAGCTGCAGGGAGAACTGGTTCTTGCTTGCGTCTCTGTAGATGGAGATGCGGCTCTGGAGGGACGGGTTGTATTTAGTGCTACCACCATACCCTAGTATGTACCCCATCAACTCCAGGCTCTTTCCTGGAGGCTGACGGATCCAGCTCCAGGCATAATTAGTGGTGATGGAGACTCCAGAGACTGAGCATGTGAGGAACAGGGTCTGCGAGGGTTTCACCAAGCCAGGTCCGGACTCCTGCAGCTGCACCTGGGACAGGACACCTGGGGACAATAAAACATTCCTGTCAGTCTCCAGCCTTCAAAATCTTTCCATGGACCCATGTCTGACATTGAGGACAATCACCATGAGGACCTGTCACCAGGAACGGGAGAAGACCCAGAAGTCTCATCTTTAGACCACACCCCTGCCTTCCTGAGAGACCTCAGTCCTGTCTGGGCATGGAGCTGTGAGCTTCCACAGCCGGGGAGAGGATTATGAATCTCAAGCTGGAGGAGGAATTTGCATGTGGGGGCCACAATTCATATATGAAGAGGAAGCTGATATCAGGTCATTTCTCTTTCTTTTGTACTGCAGGAGCAACATCCTAACCTGAATTCTAGTTGCTTTAGAATCTGTGATCAATGGGAATTTGATTCAGAGGAATAATGGAAGCAGGGCAGTGATGGCCTCAACCTCCTGATCCCAGATCAGAGTCTTACAGCCTCTTCTCCCAACTTGTGCCCCAGCCTCAGTCTCTCCCCATCCAGGCTGTGCTGCTGCTGCTGCTGCTGCTGCTGCTGCTACTGCTGCTGCTGCTGCTGCTGCAGGACAAACATGAGCATGGATCCATCTTTGTCTCCCTTGTCTCTCTCCTTCAGGGCCATGTGTGCTGCTTCAAAGCTTGCTTCCACCTCATTATTGCTGTCTTCAGAGGTTCTTTTGCTTCCTGCTCTAAGATATCCTGGGATGCAAATACCATCTGACCTGATCCTGAAGGAACTGTAAATAAGGATGTGGGTTCTGTGCTTTCCTCACAGAGAAGTTTTAAATCATTGCAGAAGAGAAGAAAGATTCCTGTGTGAAAGATTTGTACCCCCTGTGACTTTGTGCACCTACTGAGTGGTCATTCCTCTTTCTAGGTTCAGCTTCCATTCTTCTCTGGAGGTCATTCCTAAATGTGAAATGCCTATGTCATGCTAGTTATTCTTTGATTCATAATTATGTATTATAGACATCTTGCACATTATAAAAGGAACCCCTAAAACTTAACTTGAACGTACACTTGCTAATAATAGTGTATCCAACATTCTTCATGTTGGTTCATTGGTTTTTCCTGAGAGCACCACTTTGCAGTCCAGGTTGACGCTGACCTTGAACTCACTAGGTAACCAAGGCCATCCTCAAATATACAGTGACCCTCTTGGCTCATCTTCCTGAGCTTCAGAACTAGAGGCTTGTGTTACCATGCCTGGTTCAACAGATGCATTTCCTTTGTTTTCTTTTGTAAAAATGGGTTTCATTTCAAAATTCACCTTAAGCTTGGCATTGCAATTCTATTTCTTCAGACTTCCATTTGCTGGCAATGTGCACATGAACCAGCACCTCTGTTTGGTGGCCCCACTCTTCTTCTAGTCACTCTTTTTCTTAAATTTTATTTAGAAAGAAAAAAACAACCAAACAACACAGAAAAAAGGGTAGCCACAATACAGAATTCCAAAGGAAAAAAAGAAAAGAACAGCAAAAAAAAAACCCACTAAGAAATCACTAGTTAATAAGTTACACTAGTTAATAAGTTCTAACTGTCATCTTGGAAATAGTTGTTCATGTTACAAAATTAAAGCATACAAAGTAGACATTCAAACAGTGAGACTATTAATAGTTCTGCTCATCAATCTAACAAAAACAGTAGTAGGTCATCTATCTTATATCCTTTAGAGCACTTTCTTTTGCTCTATTTTTTACAGTAGCAATTATGCATTACTCCTACAGTTCTTATTACTTTTTTTACTTTAAAGAGAATAAACCAAAAGAGGGCAGAACAAAGCAGGTCAGAACAGAATAACATAAGCAACACAACACTACAATAAGACAACCGGACATTAACAGTAACTGTCAAAATATCTCCTTCTCTGTTATAGTTGAGCTTAGTTACAGATACAATAATGTTAAACATAACACAATAGTATAAAACCATTCAAGAGAATGAAAGAATAACAGAACATTCTGAACGGAATAACTATGATTAATGGCTACTATATCTCATTTTGAATAAAACTTCTAGTCACTCTTAGAAATTTAGTTACAGACCACATTGACTTCCCTTTTTTTCTTTTTAAATTCCATAATTCTATTTGACCTTTAATGTCAGCAGAATTAATTTAAACTTGACAGTGATATTATTCAGGAATGGAAAGCTGAGGTCCATTTGATCAGTTCCTTACTAACCAGACTGACAGAGCTCATACCTTTCAAGAACACTGAGGACAAGTCACTCACTGTTCAGATGCGCATCAATTCTGGGCCAAAGCAGATGGCCAGATGGTCAGAGGTGGCTTTTTTCAGCAGATTTTCTTGGAAGTGTTTGATGTTTCCTTCCAGATGAACCTGAAGAACACTGACAATGTCACTGCCATGTCCACTTGAGAGCACACGATGGATAATTAGTGAGGCCCCTTAACTCTGTGCCCTTGTGTACAGGAAACACACAGGATCCGTGCTGGGTCACGATGGGAAATGTGTGGTGATTTCACTGGGGAACTGCACAGAGGATAACGAGCCTTTCTCCATCTCCTGTCAGGCACCAGTGTCCATGCCCCACTCAGGCACACATTTGTTCAGGGTTTTGAGAGTGGAGTTGTGAATGAGGCTGCAAACCCGGACCCTTGTCTCAAGCTTCAAACTCTGGAGTTTGTTTTCCTCCTCAGATGCTCTGTGTGCGGGACAGGGCTCCCTGTGTGAGATTAGCAATGCTAACCCCCATGTATGCCCCTAGCTTATTCTTCAGCTACTGCTCTTTATTTTCTATGCTTTTCCTTGAAAACATGTGTCAGTGTTTGTGTCGCTCATTAACCTGTGCTTCTATTTCAGTGATGTTCCCAGGATGTGCTGCTGCTCACAGTGTGGAGGAGGATGCG